>VDFB02000008.1:309014770-309126710 GCA_007258455.2 Sequoia sempervirens
CGTACTGATGATATTCTTCTTGTTTTTCATTGACAGGTTCCTTTGCAAAGTATCTCATTGTGGAGTCGCCATCGAAGTTGTTTGTCTTTGGTGAGACAACATTCGAACTTGGTGTTGGTACAAAACTAGAACTGGGAGCAACTTCAGTATATCCCATGATTTGGATCATTCTCAGGTTCTCCGGACATGTGGATCCGGTATGTGCATCGATGTCATGGAAAGGACAAAATACTGCACTGTGTGCAGCTACAATCATTGGTCTTGATGGAGGTGTTGGAAATCGTGGCTGAAGATTGTCTCTCTTTGGTTGGTACGGTTGTTGAAGTAAGAGATCTGATGGAATTTGTTTTCATCAAGCTGAAAGTGATCATATTATCCTCCAACTTGATGGCGTGTTCTTGCACACTCTTCAACTCTATCTCCTTTGCCATCTTCAGGAAGAAGGCTATCTCTGATGGAAGAGCATTTATGTAATAACTCATCAGAATCTCTGGTGATGGATCAAGTGTAGAAGAAATTCTTGTAACAAGACGATTAAATCTTGCTACAAAATCCCTCATGTGTTCATTGTGTTCCATCTTTGAATTTGTGAGTTGGGCGAACAACAGGTGACTATATCTAGCGGGCTTGAATCTCGCCAAAAATTTCTCGCTCATAGTTGCCCAACTTGTGATACTTCCTTGCGCCAGGTGATTGAACCAGTTGGAAGCATTTCCTACAAGAGTCTTGACAAAGAGACACACCGCGATGTCTTCATGGTCTACATGCAAGACGACACAAACCATTGTGAATGCAAAAAAATGTTCCTCCAAGTGTTGAGTTCCATCGCCGTGAAACTGGGAAAGTGCTTCCTTGACCTTTTAGGTAACTCATGATTTACCAATAAAGCCAAAGGTCCAATGTTATTACCCTAAGGTAATGGGGGTGGACATCGCCTGTCAGCATTATTGTGGTTATCATCCATTGCTTATGTATGGATCATGCAATTGGATTCTAGAGTGTCATTCCCATGAAATAAAAGCGTTTAGCTTTTCTTGAAGTTTTCTTGCCTTGTGCCCCATGGTGGGTGCCAAAAAACTGTTGGCGTGATAATTTGCACCTCTAGAGTATGAATTGGCCATGGACAACTATGCACAGTGTGTAATGGTTTCTCTTCAAATTAGGAAGGAAAGTTCCCTCTTGTGCTGATATGCGTGAAAAAGTAAAGTATTCTAATTCCTATTTTTTTGACTTGGTTGGAAGAGGCACAAGGTTAAGAAACCAAACACATTGCAACTAAGGATTTTCTCTGGTTTTGTAGATCATTAACTACAACTAGGCTAAACGCTAAACTATCCTATTTCCTCAAGAAACAAAGCATGAGGGCTTAGGAGCAAGGAATTGGTTATACGATAATCTTTAAGTCAGGATTTCCAAGGAGATGACGACACCTATCCGAGGTGTAGGCTGAAAGAAATATTATTGGCACTACATCAAATGATAAGATTCACTTCTAATTTCCTAAGGAGATGACGACACCTATCCAAAGTGTAGATATGAAATAAAGCTTATTAAACACAACATGAAATAATAACTAGGACAATAGATTGCATATCAAAACATGAATAACAATAAATGATCAAACCAGCCATTATATTTAATCTAAGGTGAACAAGTACCATAATAATAACATTCAGGTAAGGCGGCTCAACTATTTATTATCACAATAAAAGTTCTTGAACATATACAAAATAGCAATACTACAGGTAAGGTTGCTCAACATGTATGCTATCATGTGCAAAAGTTCTTAATTACAATGTGAACATATACTGAATAGTGATACTACAAGTAAGGTTGCTCAACATGTATGCTATTGCAAGTAAAAGTTCTTAATTACAATGTGAACAAATATTGAATAGCGATACTACAGGTAAGGTTGCTCAGCATGTATGCTATTGCAAGTAAAAGTTAAATAAAAATGAGCAAGAATGCTCTTATTTATAGACCTCAAAGGTGTAGGGAACCCTAAAATCATCTTGAGTTAACATGAATCTTGCAAGCATGCAAGATTTATTGCTAAACCTAAATAAATGAAACTATACAGTTAACTCGAAAACTACTATCAGTTAACCGAAACAAGACTCAACTAAATGGACATGTGAAACATGCAAGTCCTTATTAATATGCAAGTTAACTAACAACTAATATTAGTTAATAAAAACTGAAAACTACATGAGAACTCCGACTGTACAAAGATGATTCCAAGATAGACATGCCATGATATGTGGGACAACGAGTTAACTTGGAAAGAGGCGTCAAGTTAACTCTTGTGTTTAATGTCTATCCTGAAAAGGTGGGACGTCTTGATCTGTAGTTTATTGGCCCTGATCTCAGGCAATTAACCCCTCCACGAGGTTGTTGACTACATCACCATCTAGAGATCATCACATGTCCTAACTATCAATTCATTGCTTGTCAACAACTTGAGAAATCCTAGAAATATCTACACACTCCAACTGGCAGTTCATAGATTGATAACTCTGGTGGCTCTATAACTGGAGTGTGGCCTCTGTTTCCTCTACAGTTTTACACTTCTGACACTTTTGACGCTCTTCACATTTTTCTCAATGGAAGAGTGTTGTATAATGAAATTGCGAAGTTTGACTGCGAACACTCTGGTTGTGAGAAATGTACACAAACTTGTTGCACGCGTAGAATTTCAATGGTATCAACCCTCTAAAGTGGCCTTGAAAAGCTATCAGCTATATGAGGTATGAGACTATTGGCGTTTGAGTGACTATGCCTGTTTGAGTCAGTGTTAGTTGTTATGATGAAATCATGAATTAAGACCAATTTAGTCTTAAATTTAGTTTGAGTGAACCGCATCCTGAAAAACTTGCCTGTTGATTGTAAACACGGCTATGTTCTGACAACTTTTTTCGGAAAGCTAAAATAACTTCTAATGAGGCTAAAAATAGCATGTCGGGGGCAATTTTCATTGAAAATTCTGAGACGTGGATTTTGTAGAGAAAATTATTCTAAGCAAACCCACAACGTCAGAAATTCAAAAAAATGCCTTTTGCCTTGGCATGTAAAGACTTTTCAGTTGAGAACTGTAGGGGTTTTACGGTTTCTGGAAGCAACTTTTTCTAAGAAAAATTGAAACATGAGTTTTGTGCAGAAGATGATTCTAAGCCAACCGAGATCCTCCGTTTTTCAAAATACTGACTTTTCCTTTACCATGCAAAGGAATTTCAGGAAAAAGCAAAGCTTCGAAAATGGAAGCTTTGAAGCAAATTTTCCTAAAAAAATTTAACACATGGGTTTTGTAGAGAAATCCATGCACAACACACCCAGATGATCAAAACTATGAAAAGGCCTCTATATACTTGGACACGTGAGAGAAAACCTAAGACAAAGATAGAAGAAATAAGAGAGAAGATAGAAGTTTTATATTTTGCCTCTGCCTATCCTTGAATGAAGTCTGCTGAATAATTTGGGCCTGTATCTGCAAAGATATATGAATAATAACACCTATGGTACCTTCAAATCATGCTTGCACAAGAGAAAACTCGCTTGCACTCAACTTGATGTGAAGAGAAATGGACGCCTCTATGCTTATTTAAAGAATTTTGAGGGTTTAGGCATCACATTTAGGAGATAACCCTAAATTTAAAATGAAATATTCTGATTGGACCTCACTTTGTTAAACAGAAACTGACTCTGAGTCAGAAATAGGCGCCACCTCTTTACAGTTCAGTTTAACTTAACATGCAAAACTGACATTGAGTCTCAAAATAGGCACCACCTTTAAAATATTGAAGAAATATGCCTTAAGCAAAATTGACTAGTGAAACTAAAGATTTTTTATATTATTTTATTCAGTTAACTGAGTTCCACCTTTCTGAGTCGGCTTGAAAATGCATGCTGATTCCAAAAAGTCAAACTTTGACTTTCCAAGTGCCCTTCAAAACTTGAGATTTTTAGCTAACTTCCTATTTTTTAGCTATTTGAAAATGTCACCACAACCTCTGTTGGACTCTAATTTTTGAATGCTCGGTTGATGCTGGAGTTGGGCTAACACATCCACTGCGTAGCTGGAACAAGTTTGATTACATGTTGTTGGGAGCTGCAAAAGCTAAAAACTGAGTCGTATGCCTCTAAAATAAGGGCACTTTTTCCCAAAAGGGTGCATATGACACCAAAATTAGCCATTTTCCTGATTTGCCTCTCAGTGCTTCAATCTGCCGCTGTCGGTGAATGATGACTCTCATCGACTAGATGTTGGATCCATTACGTAGCTTGAAGAATTTTGAAAACAATGACTATATGCGGGGCGTTTGAAAGTGGGTTTAAGGCCCTCAAATGCAAGGGCGCCCCTGACCTGTAAGGGCACAATTACATCTTCAAGAATGATTTTTTAATTTGCAACTTTCATGCAAACGCTCCACTTTGGCCCTCGCCATCGGGAGTTGGATTGCTTCAATGTGCATGTCGGTGATCTCATTGTGAAGACAAAAGAACATGGAAGAGATGTTCCTGGAAGCGACGAAGCTTGAAAACTGCTTCTAAGACCTCCAATAGAAGGGCGCCTTTTTCAAGGAAGTATGTAAATTCCATACTTAGCCAATTTTCTGCTTGTTTTCATCCTTCAACATTTTTTGTTGAGTATTCATCTGCGGGCGTTTGATTGATCCCAAAGGCTGACGATAGGATTCAATGGATAACTAGGAGGATTCTGCACAGATCTTGTGAAGACGACAGCTGCCGAAAACTTCATCTTGATGGCCAAAAGGCTAGGCACCTCTGGCTTGTAGAGGTACATTTTGATATTTTCACTTTTATTTACCCTGGATGTTTTATGTGCTCACTAGAACAACTGCCACAGTCACTCAACATATCTTACAAACTTGTAAACAGATGCATCGCAGAGCTGTGCTAAATCACAAGAGATCCCCCATAAATGGATTTTGCAAATTCCATCATCTAACAGGTCTAATTCAAGGGTGCATAAACTACAAACTTGATTGTCTCTGTGATATGTAAATTCTTCGTACCTTCTGCTTCTGCCTTCATCTGTTGGAGTTTCACAACTCAGATAGACTTGCTTGATAGCTTGCTGGAAGCTGACAAAAATCTGAAGAGAATGAATGTATTTGTAACCAGAAACAACTGAATCTAAGCCTTCAAATTGAAGGGCGCCCCTACACTACAAGAGCGCATATTTCCTCTGGAAGTGATAATTTCCTCCATTCCGTGCTTTGCGAACACCGTGGCACTTGTTGAAGTGACCACATTGTAGCATTTCTATCGCTGACATGTGTGTGTGACTGTATTTCACCATTTTACGTGTATGGACATTGCAAAGTTGACTTGCATGTTGATTATGTAAGTGTCTCCCATGTAACAAGGCATAGTGTTCCCAGACTTTATTTGCCAATTTTTGCCATGCGAAAATCCCTTCCATTGAAAAACATCTTTTTCAGCATCTTTCTTCACACAATCTTCTACTTTGAGTTTCAGAATTAGATTTTGACACCTGGTACTGGCCAACTGCCATTGATGACCTCAGAGGTCCTAACTTTTCTCTTGAAAAAGTGAAAACTACCCACCAAGCTTAAACTGACTTTTAACTGAAACTGACTTCACCACTGTGATTGTGATGTGAAATAAGCCAATCAAAATTAATTATAGCCAATTTTGACAAGTTTCAATTTTTAGGGTTTTTGCCTAACTAAAGCCCATACTTAATTTTCCCAAAAACTAAGTTTTGACCTCACTTTACAAGGTTTAGACTATTTTAAGCAAAATGCCTTAATGAAGCAAAAAATTTGGTTTGGGTACAACACAGTGATAATAAAAGTGCAATACATTTGATAAATAATGCAACTTTTCATTCACGGACAAAGCACTTAAAACTTCAATACCACTTTATTTGAAGTGTCCTTAAATAGGATAAGTGAAAGTTGGAGAAAATACACACTAACTTAAATCATACAGATGTCTTCAAAAGAGAAGCTGGAGCTCTACAAAACTTCTAATGATCTCATAAATACAGGACAATAAGCATGAAAAAGCGGGTGGTGCCTTCTGAGCCTGATTAATTAGCAACAATGGATCATACTTCAAGTGAAAGATTATTTGGTTGTGAAGTCTGATTGTTTATATTCACATTCCCTTATCTTTGGTATCGCTTCTTTTTCCCTCTGTCCCTTCATCTTCATGGACCAGTTCTCTATAAGTTATTGAAGAAGAGACACTAAGATTATTTTGAAAAATTTATGTATTACTGCTACTTTGTCAGTGGATGCAGCCAATTGATTGCTGAACCTCATAACTTTGTTCTCTTATTGTTTGGTATTTTCCTCTATGTTTAATTTGCTACAGGTTTATATTGCTCTGTTTTCTTAACAGACCAATAGAGCTACCAATATCCACCAAAACTTACTCCACCCAATATTCCCACGGCAAGGCAGAGAATCTCACCTAGACAGGAACCCAGTTAGAGCATTCCTCTTCAAGATTGAACCTTCATTCCCATCTTTTCAGGAAGGGCCCAGACTTACCTAGAAACCAAGGGTCCTCCCCAAGGATTCGAACATTGGTCTCCTTAGACATGAAAGAAGATAAATTTTGATTCATTTAATAGAGAGGTTATACCATTTTCTGTATGTTGTGTTGTTGTCTACACTACCTTCTACTTACAGAATCATCAAGAATTCAGATCTAAATTAAAAAAAATTAAGCTATCGAAAAATAATTTCAAATTAATTTTTCTTTATAACTTATATTTATTAAGTACAATAAATGAATTAAACCATGTGAAAATAATTTCATTACCAATGATTTATTTTAAAAGCTATTATTTGAATAATATAAATAAGAAAAATAATTTTAATTTTTTTTATTTTAAATTGTGAATAATTTGTAGTTACATAAGTGTTATAAATGATAGATAAATATGTAGTTTCTACATTTTGTGTTATATACAAAAAAATATATTTAAAGAGAACATAATACATTTAGAGAAGAATGAGAAAACATAATTATATAATAGACTTTTGTATGCACCATATGCATAACTAGTATCACTTTTAAAATCAAAAGAAATCAAAATTAAAAACTAAATGTGGATTTAAATCAAACCAAAATAAAAATGAGATATACATGTGTCTTTCTACTTCAAATTTGGGGAGGCTTTTTTTTAATTGTTAATCAATTACTAAGAAACATGTTACAATATAAGTTCAAATAGTCCAACTAAGGGAAGCCAAAAAAAAGAGATAAACAATCCAATACAAACGATTTACAAAATATAACTAAACATACAAAATTTCAAAAAGTTCCCTCCCTTGAGACTTAACAACAAAAATCAACCAGGTTCATATTGTAATTTTCACTATAATTGTCAATTTGAAAGGTCCCCTTAAGGGCCAAGATATAAAAAATATTATCATTCTCCCTAACTACCTCCAGTTCAAAACCATTTGAACATATATATTTCTTTTTGAGGCTCATATCTTCTAGGAGATCTTCAAATTTCAACTATCATATTTTTCTTGAAATTGGATATATAGTTTTAAAAAATTGTCATTCGGTTGTTTGACATCACATGGTCAATATTTCACAAATTTTAACTTTGATATTTTGATATTTGCTTGACTTTCATTCATAAGTTCCAAGAATTTATCTTCAGAAATTTCAATCATCACAATAACTTGCATCACAACATGGTAAAGTATGTGTCTTCTAGAAGACTTCATAAGGTGTCTCGTCTTGCTCTAAAATATAGCCTCATTTCTTAATTTTCACAAGAGCCAAATAAAATCAATGTTAAAACAAACCAAAAGGAGTTATACTTACTAATCAACCCTTCAACATACCCAAATAGAATTTCACACCAAGAAAAACCATCCCTATTGTCTATCCCTCAAGATTAGATAAAATGAAAGACCAAGCACTTATGGAAAGCTCACAATTAAAAATATGCAATAAACAATCTCAAGCATATTACAAAAATTATAATTCCTCCTACTAGGATCCAACTTAAAAATTCATACCCACAACCAAACTATTAACATAAGCCATTTAAAACAAGATTTTGGAGTTTCAACAAGTCTAAACCAACAACCACTAAATATTTCCCCCCATTGACTAGGGCTAAGCTCAATATTTCAGCTCTTTTCACATGATCAATAACCTCCTAGGAATCAATTAAACTTTTGTAGATGCTTTTAGCATTAATCTTCAAGAAGGCATAACCATCGCTCCTCAAGAGATTATCATAAATTTTAGAATTAAAGGTAACATTGATTGAGAAGTTCATTTGCAACAATATTTTTTAAGCACAAAGTAAGTTCTTTTCAGAGAATGAGATGGCCCAAATTTCTTGCTAATTTCCTACCAGCATTTGAGGTATGCCCCATTGAGAATGTCCTTGAAATTATTCACTCCTTCACTATTCCAACATTTAGTAGAGCACCCTTGCAATAGAGAAAGACGTTTATTTTTCCACTATAGATTCCACCATATAGACCTAAAGCTATCAATCTTATGATTCTTATTATTGTAAGCATTGCAACTTTTAATCTAACTTGTCACAAGCTCTCAATCTTTCCAAATACTTCTAAACACATTAGATCCAAAGGGTGTAACAAAAAATCTACCAAATAGGATATCATGAGGATGCATCCCTTTCCATTGCTTAGCCTTATTTGGAACATGTTGAATATTATTATTAAAAATAATTTCCTAGGGCTCATCCCCGATAAAGGCTTTGAATATCCACTTTGTTGAAAGAGAAACACCCTATGTTTTCAAGTCCCTCAAATCAAGTCCACCCTACTTTTTATCTATACAAAACCATTGCCAATAGACTACATTTATCTTCTTATTACCTTTCCCATACATCAAAAGTAAATGGCTATTTATCTTCTAAATATCATATATTTGGTAACTATTGAAGAGCCAAACATAAGCATAGTAGATAGTGCACAAGGATAAAATTTTATGACAGACTTGAAACCTACCCACCATTGACAAATACTACCTATTCCATTTTGAGATTTTTTTTTATCTATTTTCTCATAGATCCAATTCCACATGTCTTTAAGGGAAGGAATAATAGAGTTCAGGATGTACCAAGGTATATGAATTTCTTATTAGGATCCCCCACATAAGGTTATGCTTATAAAACTCTCTAGAGGATTATCTTATCAACTGAGAAAAGTAGCTTTACACACATATAATAGCACCAAACACCATACAAATAATTTAAGTTTATTCATCATATTATCAAAATTATTTTCTTCCAACACCATAAAAAGAGTAGTATCATTTACAAACTAAATGTTTAATAAATTTTTATTATTTGGAAGAATTAGCCCTTTGACCTTATCCTCAACACTACTAGCTCTCAAAAAAAATAAAAATAGGACATCAAAGACAATCACAAACAATGCATAGGCAAGAGGAAAACCTTTCCTAACTGATTTTTCTAGGGAGAAGGATTTATTAATTAATATCAATTATAATAAATTTATCATACTACAAAAAATAGGGGGAATCCAAAGGTCCCCAAGATCATATTAATGAATAACCATTCAACCCTATTAGAAAGTTCAACCCTATTAGAAGCTTTCTCAAAATCCAATAGAAGCATGCCAACATTGTGATCAATGTTCTTAGCCTCGTTCATTGCTTCCCAATTGTTTATCAAGTTCTTAAGAATATATCTTCCTTTAAATAAGCCATTCTTAATAGCATTGATAAATTTGAGAAGAATGTCAATGATTCCAAGAGCTAAATTTTTAGCAAGGATTTTATATGAAACATTATTATGACTGTGATTGGCCTCCAATTCTTAATTTGGCTCTTATCACCTTCTTTAGGAAGGATTTTTATGATGCCTCTATTAATATATCTACCCAAGGAGCCTTTATTTATAGATTCTTTATAGACTAACAATAGGCCATTACTCACTAGCAATCCAATCCAAGTTCTTTTTGTAGAATTCAATATGTAGCCCATTTGTACTAGGAGACTTACCATTGATAAAGGTTTTAATAACTTTAATAATTCACTCCTTGCTAAGAACATTGTTCTAACTATTGACATACTCTTTACTAATTTTAATAGGTATAATTTTCTTACAAATCTCATGAGTTATTTTACACTTAATGTTGCCATCCTCATGTGGATTTTTTTTATAATTTTTTTTAAAAATTCTTTAATATTGTTGACATTATTTATTTGAGAATTGTCAATCCATGTAGAGCCAATCTCTTTTTTTTTTTTATTTTTAGATTTTAAAAAGCTAAAGAATTTAGAATCCTTATCCCCTTTTTTCATCCAATTCAATTTAGTCCTAATTTTATCCCTTCAGCCTTATTAGTTTGTACACATCTCAATTGATGCTTTATATCAATCAATCTATTTAATAATGTCTCATCATTTGGATCAAATTGAAGATCCTTAGTTGAACAAAGGTCTTCTTGGAGTTTACCTTCAAGTATTCTATCATCCAAATATTTTTTCCCCAAAGTTTGAAACAAACCTTTCTAGCTATTAACATTAACATTATATTTCTCAATATGAAAAGAATGATTGAGAAGAGATTTTTTTTATCTCTCTTAAGGTGAAAAATCCATCATTGTAATCTTGAATATTCAACAACTTAGTATTGAGTTTGAATAAATTATCTCTCCTCCAAGTAACAACTCGTAATGTCATGAAATTGCAAGGATTGTAGCCCTTGCAATTTCACATACATTCTTGCATCTTCTTTAGTGTCCACTCCCTTAGCATCTTGTGTAGGCTCATTTTAGCCCCTGTATAAGCCTTTTCCCTTCTCAGGATGCTCCAAGTAACAACTTGTAATGTCGTGAAATTATCATCAACTTAGTATTGAGTTTGAATAAATTATCCCTCCTCCAAGTAACAACTTGTAATGTCATGAAATTGCAAGGATTAGACCCCTTGCAATTTCACATACATTATTGCATCTTCTTTAGTGTCCACTCCCTTAGCATCTTGTGTAGGCTCATTTTAGCCCTTGCATCAGCCTTTTCCCTTCTCAGGATGCTCCAGACCCCTTTTCAGTTGCTACCCTTGTGCACCCGCTTTGCATTGAACCTTGTGATTTTCTTGTTTGTGTCATTTTGTAGCATGGTGTGTTTGGACACTAGTGTGTCGCACGGGAATCTATGCGCCACACTAGCATCCTGTGAGATTTCAACATTCAAATGACTGCTTCCAAGCATGTTTGACACTTGTTAACTAACTTTGTTAGTGGTAACGACTTGAGATGCCTTGTAACGACTCAGGAAGCTTCTTTTCCCTCTTTAAAAGTCATCTTTTCAATCCATTTGGTCTTCTAGCTTCTTTCTAGCCTTCACTCTATCATTTCTCTTCTCTTGCTCTTGTTATCTTGCTTGCAAAACTCCATACAACTTGTTCCAGTAGCTTCAAGCACTTTAACGTTCTCACAACACTCTTTGTAGCTATCTTGGCTCTCAAAACCCTCTCTTTTGTCCTTGCTCTCCCTCTTTGGCCTACTTAAGCCTTGCAACTCTATCTCCCTCACCTTGTGCTTGCAAGCATCTTGGGATTTCACACATCCCCCATCTATTGCATCCTTACTTCATGATATGAGTTTTCCTCCTCGAGCGGGGATTGCTTTTATCATCTACATTTTGTGATAGGGGTTCTCCTCCTCAAGCAAGGATTGTTTTTATCACTCATACTTGGTGGTGCGGGTTCTACTCCTGAAGTGGGTTTTTCTTTCACCATGTGCTTTGTTCATTTTGGTTACACTTTCTTTTTCTATCTGGTTTTCCATGGATGTGGGAACATCAAAACAAGGGGTTTGACTGAGGAAAACCCCTATACAGCCCCAAAAATTTCTCCAAATCTTACACATGTAGGTATTGAAGATATTCACATGCTGGAGACTTCATTACTTGGGTGGTTGTAAGGACTTTCTTTCTTCTCCTTATCTTTATCATTATTATATTTTATTACTTTCTCACGTTCCAAGATTTCTTAGCAATTAGGGTAGAAGCAACTAGTTTATCATTTTTTTGTGGTAAAATCGCTTTTTGGTTTGTACAAGATGCCATCGCACCTCTTGGATGCTAGCGTGTCACGTTGTCATCCTTATCTGGCATTGACATCCCTTGGCCGAGAGCTTGTCAATTTGTCCAAAAAATCTTTGTGACCTTCTCTTTCTTATTCTAGAACTCTTGCACTATTCCTTGAGGTAGTTTAGGTCAGTTTTCCCCATGAGGCTCTTTGAATGAAGAGAACTTGTGAGTAGTGAATCCCCCTTCTCTACATTTTGGTGAACTTTACCTAAAACACAATATTTTTCAAAAAACTAGGAATTTATTTACCCCTACTTGGCGGGGTCATAACTTTTGACTCGGTGCTCGAAATTTAGAATCGTTTACACCATTGGAAAAGGTCTCCAAGAGGACTAATTCAATCCCTAAAATACTATTCCTTTGGCTATTGAATTTTAGGGACCAACGCAAGTTTCAACCCAACATTATGCTATGAAGACCTCCGAAAATGCAAATTACTAGAACCTAGAAAATATCATAAAAATTAGAAAATCTAGATTCTTGCTTTTTCTTAGTTTTGTCACCAAAATGAATTTAATATCCTCTTTTATGAGTTCAGTATTTATTTTTATTCAAAGTGTTAATGATGTTCCATTTCATGCATGTGATAGTGACTTGGCTTTACCCATGTCACTCGGTGTCTTTGTTGATCCCTCTCCTGAAATTCCTTCTAAGGATATTTTCGTGCAAGAGGATGAAATCATTGATACTTTTCTTAATGTTACTCTACCTTCTCTTCATTTCAATGCACTCTCTTCTAGAGATGATGCATTGGTGAATGATGAATCTCCTTCCACATCTGATTCTCCCTGGATTAATGTTGAGAATATGTCTTCAAATAATTATTCCACTAGTTGTGATGAGTCTGCAAATATAACCTATCTCTGCTACCCCACAAAGGCCTAAGAGACCTGTTATTTATCTGACCCCAGCTAGTCCTTCTCCTAAAAGGATTTTTTCTATTGATGGTCTTCCATTTGATAGCGACTCTCTTGATTTTTCTATGGCTCCTTCTTACAAAGCAATAGCCCATACTTATAAGAATAGAATGAATAAACAACCAAGCCTTCCTAAAGCACCTAAACCCATGACTAAAGCACCCAATGATTACAATCTTGTTGAGCAACTTCAAGTTACCCAGATTAAGATCTCACTATGGGACTTGCTTCAATCTACTTTGGTTTATCAAGGTATGCTTCAGGTAGCCTTGCAAAAGATCCTCTTGCCTTCTTCCACTAGGATGTCAGATGCTAATGCATTGATAGATCATATTCATGCAGATTCGCCGAATATTATGTTCTATCCACAAGAACTCCCACCTCTAGAAGTATAGAAACAAGCGGACCCTTTGATGATTATAGTCAACATTAACAACATTGGAATTAGATGTACTCTTTTTGATGCCGGTTCAACACTCAATATATGTAGCATTGATCTATTGCCTAAGATTAATATTGATCTTCTCTTGATGCTTCTTCTATTGACATATGTGGGTTTGATAATGTTGTTCGACAAGCCCTAGGCATGATATTCTTGCCTTTGAGGTTGGGACTCATTATTGTACACACCATTGTATATGTTATGTCAAAAAAGTTACTATATAACCTTCTTCTTGGTAGACTGTGTATTCAGGCTATGGGTGTAGTCTTGTCTACCTTGCATAAATCTATTAAGTTCA
This sequence comes from Sequoia sempervirens, assembly GCA_007258455.2. Taxonomy (NCBI): domain Eukaryota; kingdom Viridiplantae; phylum Streptophyta; class Pinopsida; order Cupressales; family Cupressaceae; genus Sequoia; species Sequoia sempervirens. The sequence continues at coordinate 309,028,550 of VDFB02000008.1, forward strand.
ATTGCAATAATCGAGTAGTCATAGTCAGGGATGACCCTGAGGCTATGCACTTATGTGAGATGGTAGTTGTTGGTCAAGTTCCAGTTCTACCCACTCTTATTCCTTCAATGTATTCCAATGTGTCGATGTTTACTCTATTAGTACATGCTAGAAAGGATACTCTTGAGATAGATGTCCCTAAAGAAGATCCTTCTAAAGCAAGAAATCCTAAGTCTGCTCCTTCTACCTCTTCTCAAGAAAATGCATGTCTTGGTGTTGATTGGGGTTCTCTAGAATTTATAGAACCCTTCACTAGGGAATGTAAAGCTGACCCAATCCACTTAAGCCTTCCAATAACCTCATCCAAACTTGCTATCGAAGATGATCATTCTTCTGCATCGCAGGGTAATGTGAATGCAAATTGTAACATTCTTAATGTTGATCCTCCTCATTCTAAGGAAGATGATCACACTTTTGTTAAAGAAGCTAATGTTGATAATCCTATCAAGAAGGTTGATAGTGATCTTGTAGAAGAGTGTGATCCCAATTACTGGAATACTGCTCTCTATGAAGATCCTCCATCATCTTCTATCTTCGGGTCTTCTTCTTGTGAGCAGTCAAAATTTTCTCCACAAGAGAAATGGTTGCTTCCTTCTCCTCATTCTTTATCTAAGCAAGAGTGTATCTTGTTAAAGCTTATCAAAGCCCACTTGATTACTCTTCCTCCTCCTGTATGTAAGAAATTTCATAAGAATGATAAAGCAAAAATTCTTTCTATGCATACCATCGAGTGGCTGGTCATCCCACTAGTGAATGTAAGGCCTTAAAAGATAAAATACAACTTCTCAATTCAGGTGCCATCACTCATTTATTAGCCGATACACCTGCATCTTCTTCAAATGACAAGTGATATCGAGGTCTACCTCTATCATGTATGTTTTAAGTATCTTGCATGGTTCTCCTCCCCTGTATGTTGGGGGCTATGATAACTTGTTTTGGAGATGCTTTTCCCCCTAAAGGGGCCCCCTCTCTTCTCTATGTCTTTCAAATGAAGCATCCCTTGAGTGGACCTCTTTCTCTAAGGGTTCCTGAGGGAGCCCCTTTGAAAGCTTTTCTCTCAAATGAATTCTATGGCATCTAGCTTGGGGGAAGCCTGACTAGACCTCACTTTTCAAATAGTGTGTCCCTTAAGTGGACCCCTTTTCTTTTGAAGGGTTCCTGAGGGACCCCTTTGAAAGCCTTCTAACTTGCTGATGGTTTGTGTGACTATTCACTTGCTTGCTTGCATGGCTACTTTTTTTTCTGACATGTTTTATTTGTGGATTAACATGTCACTTTGTAGGTGCGCCTAGAAATTTTCTTTCCAATCCAACTCTGTGAAGTCCCCTTCTTTTCGTTTCCCTCATGAGAGAGAACTTGGGGGAAGCATCCTTGTAGGTCTTCGGGCCTATAAGGTGCTTACTTCTCTAGGATTCCTTCATGAGAGAGAACTTGGGGGTTGCCTTCTTGCAGGTCTATGGGCCTGTGAGACACTTTCATCTTGTGGGATTTTTCCATTGTTGGTTCGTGGGCCTTCGGTGTATTTTGGAAAACTTTGTAGTTTTGTAGAGCTACGAAGTCCTTATGTTTGAACCTCCTCTAGAGAGAGAACCTGTGGAGCCATCTCTCTTTAAATTTTCATTCCTTTCTAGCTTCTCCATATTTCTCTTAAATTCTCTTTCTTCTCAATTATATATACCAGATCAAAGATTTGCATCTTCTTCATCCTGAGTATATATGCTCTTTCTCTATTCGACATTGGTTGCTTCCTTGACTTTTGGGTGCATTCTTCTTTTGAAGCAATCGATCCTTAGCTTCTTCTCTTCATTTTATAATTCTTCTGTGTTATTTCTTAATTTGGGGATGATGCATAGTACTGAGATAACCTTTTACATCGAGGTCTCTTTCACTTTGCTGACTCAAATCCTTTAGTTTTTTGTGCACTAACAATGTTGTTTGGTGCTGGTTTTTCTTGTCTAATGAATTTTTTTTGTAGGTCTTCAGCCTAGGGACGTGCTTTTGTGGTTCACAGATTTTTCTGCATCCTCTACAATAACCTTTTGGCATAATGATGTTATTTATGTTTAGTAGATTTCCTTTAGCATGCATATTAGTTTAGATTCATATGCCTACTAAAGTAGGGGAAAAATGTTATGTCGTAAAATTGCAACCCTTGCAATTTCACATACATTCTTGCATCTTCTTTAGTTTCCACTCCCTTAGCATCTTGTGTAGGCTCATTTTAGCCCCTGCATCAGCCTTTTCCCTTCTCAGGATGCTCTGAACCCCTTTTTAGTAGCTACCCTTGTGCATCCGCTTTGCATCGAATCTTGTAATTTTCTTGTTCATGTCATTTTGTAGCATGATGCATCTAGACACTAGCATACTACATGGACATCTGCATGCTACGCTAGCATCCTGTGACATTTCAACATTCAAACAAATGTTTTTGAGCATTTTTTCCACTTGTCAACTAACTTTGTCAGTGGTAATGATTCAGGATGCCTTGTAACAGCTCAAGAAACTTCTTTTCCTTCTTTAAAAGTCATTTTTTCAATCCATTTGGTCTTCCAACTTATTTCCATCCTTGGCTCTAGAATTTCTCTCTTCTCTTTCTCTTGTTATCTTTCTTGCACAACTCCATACAACTTGTAACAATAGCTTCAAGCACTATCACATTCTCACAACACTCTTTGCAGCTATCTTGGCTCTCACAACCCTCTCTTTTTTTCCTTGCTCTCCCTCTTTGGCCTACTTAAGCCTTGCAACTCTATCTCCCTCACCTTGTGCTTGTGAGAATCTTGGGATTTCACACATCCCCCATCTATTGCATCCTTATTTCATGATACAGGTTTTCCTCATCGAGCGGGGATTGCTTTTATCATCTATATTTTGTGATATGGGTTCTCCTCCTCAAGTGGGGATTGCTTTTATCACTCATACTTGGTGGTGCAGGTTCTACTCTTGAAGTGGGTTTTGATTTCACCATGCACTTTTTCAATTTCGGTTACACTCTCTCTTTCTATATGGTTTTCTATGGAGGTGGGAACACCAAAATGGGGGTTTGACTGAGGCAAACCCCTATACAGCCCCAACAATTTCTCTAGATATTACACATGAAGGTATTGAGGATATTCACATGCTAGAGGCTTCATTACTTCAGTGGTTGCAAGCACTTTATTTCTTCTCCTTATCTTTATCATTTCTACTTCACTTTATTTCAGTTATGTTATATTCTATTAGTTTCTCACATTCCAAGATTTCTTAGCAATTAGGGTAGAAGCAACCACTTTGTCATTTTCTATGGTAAACTCACTTTATGTTATGTACAAGATGCCAACACACCTCTTGGATGTCAGTGTGTTGCGCTGTCATCCTTATCTTGTGTTGACATGGAAAATCTTTGTGACCTGCTCTTTCTGATTCTAGAACTCTTGTGTTGTTCCTTGAGGTAGTTTAGGGAAGTTCACCCCGTGAGGCTCTCTAAATGAAGAGAAATCATGAGTAGCGAATCCCCCTTCTCTACACAACTGAAGAATCATTCTAAATTAATATTTGAGCTTTAATAGGATAATGATCCAATAAGGAGTAAAGGTGAACTTTTATTCTACTAGCACTCTCTAATGGCTCAACCTAAAGTACTATGAATGGGCATATAATCTATCTAGCTTGTAATAAATACTTTGGCCATATTTTTGGCTATTACATCACACATAGTAGATGTCATTTATATTATTCTTATCATTCTCTAATGGGTCAATGAGGTGTAATTCTCTTTTCATTCTATTCCAAAAAATGTTTATTGCCTTTTTAGGCCATCTCTATACCTCCACTTTTGTCCTCTTTATGCTCAATCATATTGAAGTCTCCTCCCACAATCCAAGGGATTTTGGTGAGATTGTTCATCCATTTTATCCTTATAATTATTAGCTGTATAGATTAAGAATAAAATAAATTTAAAATTCTCTTTCTAGAATACCCCAAGCATACCTCTTACGAGTAAAAGCAAGAAGTTGGGTACATGAAGAGGGGAAATTTTTGGAAAAACAAAAAAATTCATAGGAAACATGTATGTGTTTTCAAAAAAATGCATATGCGTTACGTATCGGGTACTCGAGCCTAAATACAAACGCGTACGCATTCAGCTTCGGGTACGTGAATTGAAAACGTGTATGCGTTATGAAACGTGTATGCGTTTCACAAAGGTATTTTTTTTTTTAAATAAGCAATTATATTTCATTTTTCCTCACCATTTTTAGCCACGCCAAAGAAGAAGAGAGGAGATCACGTACGCATTTCAAAGGTTGTGATTGAAGAAAATTTTGACTGCCACCTCCTCCCGTCAACACAATCGACCTCAACAACCTCTAGGTTGGTTGAATTCTATCATTTTTTTGCTTTGTATATATTTTTTTGTTTTCTAATTAGTATTCAGTTTTTGTTTGTTTAGTGTATTTTAGTCAATGTTTTATAGTTTTTAATTACATTTAAAAAACCAAAAACATTAATGAAACAAAGAACATTAAATTGTAAATTGAAAACCATAAAAACTAAACCTAAATTGGACACATTTCACTTAGAAATCAAAACCCTAGGTTACAAAATTTACATAGGTCCCTAAAAAATAATTTACATAGGTTAATCCTTGGTCCTAAACCCTAAAACGTAAACCTAAAACCCTATTTACGATAAAATGTAAACCTAAAACGAGTTATTTACCCTAAAACGTAAACATAAAACCCTAAATTAGGGATCATAATTTATAGTCCATAGGTTCTAGGTACACTTTGGTAAGTCGTTGGTGATCCACACAACTCCCAATGAAATTCATAAAATTGATTAATAAAGGAGGTACAAACAATTAATGCATAGATCTATAAATTAACCAACAAATTGATTTAATTATTTAATATGTTCACATAATATAAATTTGATATCTAATTTTATCTCGGAAAACTTCATGATTGTATAATTTAACTTGAGAAAGTGTACCGATGAAGTAAAATAATGTACCTCACATGAAACTATGTGCTTCATTTAATAATTGTATATATCATGGTGCTAGTTGATATGAGCATGTAATCACTCTATATCAATGTTATATTAGCTTATATAGTGTATGATGTATTCTCTTAAAAAAACATAGAAATGCAAGTCATACTTGCTAATCTAGACTATGTGCAATATGGATAGAGCTAGACACATAAATGTTATTAAATTAAATAAATATTAAAATGTGAAGCATGAATGATTTCTACCCAAATCCTATTTGGATGAGATCCTTTGTGAATTATGTAAGGATGCATTATGATCATATTTAAGCCTTAATTTATAGGATTCTATTCATAAGATCTATAGGTTGTGTGTAATCTAATTCCTATTTTAACTCTCATGTGTAGTGGCATTGTTCTAGATTAGGAAAACTAAATGTTGTACTTTCTCTAAACTAGTGTATCAAAGCTAGCTTGTATCATGAACATTTCAATGGAAAATTCAAATTACTTTTTTGAGAAACTTGATAAATGATTCATAAATGCAAGTGAATTCTATAACCAAAGGTTTATTTTCTAAGATTATTTATTTATTGAATTGATTAATTGATTCCTCACTTAGTGGAAGTTAGGTTCTTTTTTGAAAACCCATGTGTCTAGAATTTATATAAATATGAAGGAAGAGTCTATGCCATAGAAAAGTTTCAAAAAATATATGATTAGAAAAAAAATTGGGTCTAAATAACTTTAGATCCCCTCTTCCTTTTTAAATCATCCAAGAGTGCTTAGAGGTCCAAATAGGTTCAAAATCCATTGTAACTCAACAACTTAGTTATAATTGAAATCTAAAATTCCTAATTGTTGATATATTGAAGCTATTCCTAGAATGTCACATATTTTATTCAAAGCACTAAGTTTAGGTGGTATGGTTTCTCATTTACTTGTAAAAATTTATTCATGTGTCTTCTATATGTTAAATTCATGTCATCAAATCTCTAAATCGAAACCATAAACCCTAAAAGCATTCATTTTCTTGTAGGACCTTAAAATGAAATTTGGTTGCCTTAGGCAACTCCACCAAATTTTATTCCTTTGAGCCATGGAACATTTTTTCCTAGGACCTTACTAGACATAGATCCCCTTAAGCCATTCTATCACCCTAAATCATAAATCGATGTCTTAAGGGGCCCTAATATGACATTTCTTAAGGGGATCAAAGAAGTTCTCAAGATTTGGTGAATAGAGCTCAAGCTCATCTTTGTTTATTTTGTACATTGTAATTAGGTCACTAGCATATATCTATGTGTCCCTTTGAATGTATTCTATTAATTTTTCATTCTTATCTTTAGTATTCTTTGAAAACAATGAATGAGATTATAAATTTTAATGTTAGTGTTAAACTTATAATTTCTTCTTAACTACTTTGTCCCACTATATAGAACTTGTGTCTCTTATCATGAAATTTGAAAATTTAGATAAATCAATTTATGTCCTTGGATTTAATTAAATTCTATGTCATACTTGATTAATACATCTATTCATTTTGTTGTAGGACCTTAAAATGAAATTTGGTTGCCTTAGGCAACTCCACCAAATTTTATTCCCTTAAGCCATGGTCCATTTTGTCCTAGGACCTTACTACACATAGATCCTCTTAAGCCATCCTATCACCCTAAATCATGAATCGATGTCTTAAGGGGAAATTTGACATTTCTTAAGTGGATCTAATAAGCTCTCAAAATTTGGTGAATAGAGCTTGACTCATCTTTTTTTATATTTTGTACATTGCAATTAGCTCACTAGCATATATATCTATGTGTCCCTTTCAATGTCTTCTATTAATTTTTCATTCTTATCTTTATTATTATGTGAAAATAATGAATGAGATTAAATAAATTTTAATAAAACCCCATAATTTCATTTCTACCCTTCATATTAACAACCCCACACTGGACTCAATTTAATGTGTGTACATGCTATGAATTTTTAATGTTATGGATTTTTTAATGTTATAAATTGAATGGTCTTCAAATGAAATATATTTTGAATTTGTGCATGTTCAATGTGATTTTTAAATAACTTTCAAATTGTGTGCATTATTTAATTAGTTTTTTGATATATATATTTTTAGTTGTTTAACATGTAGTTGCCATATCATTGCTCACACGGATCCAATGTTGAATTTACAGGATTTTATACCCGATCAAGAAATTCTTATAGATCACATACATCCCAATCCACCACATGAACAAAAACCTAGCACACCTCCACATTCTCCACCGCCTAACCCCCCACCCCCTCCTATAGTTGACCAAGATCAATTAAGAGAGAATATCCGAGCAAACCTCATTGTCATTCAAGGAAATTTAGATCTCATAAAAAATGAGCCTAGAGTCCCTCCACAGCTTGCATGGTTTGCATCTACAATGCAAACTATTGTCAATTTTGTTGGATCTATTGATGCAGACCTAGATAGGTTTCATCAATGGAGAGAAGGGAGGAGATAATTCTATGTAGATGGATTGTCATATAAAGAAATCAATGACCTGAACATTACCAAACAAGCCATGTGCCAATATTTTATTAACCCCCAAACAAACCAACCAATTCCACCCACAAAAAAATGAATTTCAATTTTATGGTGTAGGCACCTGCAGATAGCTGCACATTTTTGGGAGAGATGGTGGATGGTGTTTGATAATCCACCACATGGAAACAGTGAGGTTCCCTTATACTTTTTGAGAAAGTTATGGGCTGAGTTTGAGTTGGGTAAAAAACCCAACTATTTTGATATGAGATCATTTCAGGGAGTTCGATGTGGCATGCCCCAACATAGACTAGGAACATGTGTCGATCCTCAGCAACGTTCTCCAATTGCTCCTATTGTTTCTCCTCCTTCTCCTGGTGTTCCCGTTGCATTTCAGCAGTAGACCATGCTATTGACATTAGGAGCATTGAGTTCACTTTCAGTACATCTCACTCAGCAGACTACACACGCAGCCACTGAAGTGGCCAATAGAGAGCATGAAGGCTCGAGCTATAGGGATACTCAGACATCCACTTTAGGTGATGCACATGCATCTAGGACGGGGTCATACCTAAATTTACTATATTATGAGGATTGTCCTACATAGGTATGTTCATCTTTTGAACTTAAATTTAATTCAAGTTTGAAATGTGAAAAATTCATTTAAATAATAACATCAAATTATATATAATATAATATTAATTCAATAAATGTTTGAAGTAGACGCTTGATCATGTGATGCCTGAAACTCAGTATGATCATCGTGTGTATATGTCGAGTGTTGTAGTTCTGGGCTCACCTTTTGGACATGTACTTGAACCAATATATATTATATAATTTGTGTGGATATATATCTAATTTAATTTGAATTTGTACACATGTGTGAATTGATATATTATATCTAGATGCAGGGAGATCATACGATACCTAGTACTAACCAACCACAAGTTACAGTGGTGAGTGCTCTTGAGACATCATCAACTTAGGTGTGTACTTTCAAAAGTTTGTTAAGTTTAAATTAAATACACATCATAGATCTAATTTATATTTTTCATTTACATACACATGTGTGAATGATCTATACGAACTGTTGTACATCTATATGTAGGGATTTGATGAGATACCCATGGCGGGCTGCACACTTAAGACATCATCAACATTTATGCATGGGCAATCTCAGGTGTGTGTGACCATGAGGTCATATCATTTGAGGTTGTAAACTTTACTTTAAATATCTTGTACAATTTTTACGAACATTTTATATATATATATATATATATATTCGAGGTTTTCACATATTGTTTGCTTTATATGAATATGCAGTATATAGTAGATCAGGCATTTGCATCTTCTCAACTGACAGTTATGCTACTTGTTGAAGAAAATGTGCCAGTTGATTCACATGATCATATGGTAATTTATGCATACTAGAAATCATTTTTACTATATTTACTAGATATTTAATTAAATTTATTTTTATCTAAAAGTTTATATTTTCAATTTTAAATATGTTTAATTATATCAAAATTTCTAAATAAATTTAAATCTAATTTCAAGTTTCTTGTACTCTTTTACAACATGATGTGTGTACATCTAATCAACATGGAACAAAGAGGAGACTTGATTTGACCGATCAGCCTGAAAGTTAGATGGTTTTATATTTTATGGACTGCAGATCTCTAGTTTTATTTTAATATATGTGTTGGACTTGACATATAAATTTTATAGACTATCTATCTCTAGCTTTATTTTGAACATGCTATTATCATATTTGTGTTTATTTATATCAGTTGACTTTAATATGATGATTATATGTGCAGTCAATTATGAGATCATGTTATGTTCATTTTCATGATTATATGCACTCATACATATCTATATTTATACTTTATCTAATTTTGAAGTAATACATGCACTATATAAATTCTTATCTAGAATCAAATTTCATATATATAATTTATCACATGGTTAGGTAACAAATTAAAACATTCCTTAAATAATTTCTAGATCATATTCATAATAAATTAAGGGCAAGTAATTTTAACTATTTTCCAATTAGATAGCAAATATTTGAATCAATAAACAAAAAACTATCTCCTTGTATGTATAAAATGTATAATCTATAGAATTGAATAATTATATAAAATGTGGTAAATAGAAGACATGAAATGTATAATCTATAAAATTGGAACAAGATATTTAAAAAGTGACATCAAAAAAACATATATAATGTATATCAAGATGTTTAATACAACTATATAACATGATGAAACATATATGTGCATGTAGATACAATTAAAGCTTATCAACTTTTAGGTGAAGATCAAAATTTGATATTTACATAGTCTCTTGATAAAATAGTTTTTCAGTTCAACAATCACATCGTAGACCGACTTGATTGGAACCTGCAAAAATAATTAATGTAAGGAACTACAATTTTTATGAGTCATTTAAGTAAAAAATTCATGCGACAAAAGAACAATATATAGTAAATTCCATACAAATTCAAATGATGTTTGTCATAGGATGGATTAAGGGGACCTAAGTGGATATATAGCTTAAGGGGGGTCTTAAGAGAATGCCTTAAAGGGAGTTAAGAGGATGATTTAAGAGGATGCATCTTATGAACCCTAGGATATGGCTTAATGGGTCCTAAGAGGATGGCTTAAGGGGATGTAAGAGGGTGGATTAAGGGGAGTTGATAAATTGACTTAAAGGGATGTAAGAGAGTGGATTAAGGGGATGCAAGAGGGTGGATTAAGGGGAGTTGATAGAATGACTTGAAGGGATGTAAGAGGGTGGATTAAGGGGAGTTGATAGAATGACTTGAAGGGATGTAAAAGGGTGGATTAAGGGGATTCAAGAGGGTAGATTAAGGGGATGCATGCCATGAACCTTACGATATGGCTTAACAGGCCCTAAGAGGATGGCTTAAGGGGAATTATGAGAGTGACTTAAGGGATGTGAGATTGTGGATTAAGGGGATGTAAGAGGATGTGACTTAAGGTTCCTTTAAGAGGATGGCTTAAGGGGATGCAAGAGGGTGGATTAAGGGGAGTTGATAGAATGACTTAAAGGGATGTAAGAGGGTGGATTAAGGGGAGTTGATAGAATGACTTGAATGGATGTAAACGGGTGGATTAAGGGGATGCATGTCATGAACCTTACGATATGGATTAACAGGCCCTAAGAGGATGGCTTAAGGGGGAATTATGAGAGTGACTTAAGGGATGCAAGATTGTAGATTAAGGGGATGTAAGAGGATGGCTTAAGGGGATGCAAGAGGGTGGATTAAGGGGAGTTGAGATAATGAATTTAATCCCCAAGGGGTGTTGAGAGAGTGACTTAAGGGGATGCAAGTGGATGGATTAAGGGTAGATATACGAGGATATTGATTGAGGGGTCCTAAGAGGATGAATTAAGGGGTGTTGAGAGAGTGAATTAAGTGGATGCAAGTGGACAAATTAAGGGTAGATATATGAGGATATGGATTAAGAGGTCCTAAGAGGAAGGATTAAAGGGAGTTGATAGAATGACTTAAGGGGATGCAAGAGGATGGATTAATGGTACATAAGAGGATGACTTAAGGGGTTTTAAGAGAATTGATTAAGGGGATATGAAATCAATTATAAACTTTTTATAAAATGAAAATGAATTAAATTTAGTTTTATATTTATACTATCAATTAAATGTATCTAGAACTATATATAGTTTCATGTCTCTAGATTCAAATTCTATTGTAATATATGTGCATCTCCTCTCTTTTTTGTAAAGAATCTAATTTTTGGATACCTGAAACAAAAAATGATATTAAACTTTAATTAGGAAATGATTAAAGACAAATATATATATCAATTAAATATATATACAACTAGATATACTTACCAATATTTATTTACTCTATTGTACCATCTGCATCCTCTCTTTTTTGTAATGCATCTATGATTGTCTCATGATCATCCATTGAAAGTGTCCATAAAAATTTATTAGAAGGCCTCCCTTGATATCTAACTAGTTTTATATTGGTTGCCAAAATCAAATGTGAATAATGTATAATCTTCTTGTGTCTTTTATAATCTTCAAATGCAGGCAAGCCATTCTTTCTCATCAAATATTTTCGAAGCCAGGTGCCAACAACAACCACTGAACTAGTTGGATACTCAAAGTTGTCATCATCCACTCTAGTATGTACCAACTTATGTTTTCTCTCAACATATCTAGCCAACCAGTACTCTATCTGCTCTTCATTCCCCTTAGGTGCAACAATAACATACACATGTCCTGCAAAATAAATACAAAATTCAATAAAGAGTGACTTATATTTAATTCACATATAAACATGCATACATACAAAATTCAACTCAATAAATAATGTACCTTCTTGTACAAGATCTAAAATGTGGTCATAATCATCTGATGCGAATACTTGATTATCTTCAATTGTTGTTCCATGTTGAACATGTGTCGATGTAGGCGCTAAAGCTCTTTGTTGCCATTGTTTGACCCATTCTATATTTTCACATGCCTGCTAATCACCTGCAATACAAAATTGACAAAAGCATGCCAACTCCTTTGTCCATATTGTCCATGTGTTTGCATTCGAACTCTTAAACAAATTCCATTTTGCAGATCCATTAATTGTTTCACAATCTTGTCGAGAAAAAATATCATTTTCTTCAATTAACCAAAAGAAGCATTGAATTATTGAGCTCTCACTTGTTCTTGTAGATAATTTGGTATTGCACCAATCTACAATTGTACGTGCATCTCTAAATTTCATAGCATCCTCAAATTTTAGTTGCTCTCTAGCAAGAGCTCTTTTAACACATGCACCTGCTCCATCGTGTTCTCCCTTACCAAGACCAGCTTCAAAAAAACTCCATATGTGCTAGATATTATTTTCCTTATGAACTCTACATAACCAATAAAACATTCTAGCATTTTTGAATTGACTTGTACAATTATCTGACCATATGAGATGTTCTAGCATTTGAATTCCTCTCTCTTTTAAATTTTTATAAAATATATCAAAACAATATTGTACAAACTCAGATGAATGTAATCGATTATCACTTACATAAAAATGGTACTCTCTCAAAAAAAAATTATTATCTTTTGTACTATCTTCAGCATGTCTATTAACAATGTGAACAAATATAGCTACTTGCATTGAATTATAATACTATGATTGAATTTCTTCTTGTGGAGCAAGAGTATAATTTTCAGCAAAATCAAAAACTAACAATATAGTTCCAATTGGGAATGTATTTTTACATAAATGAAATTGATTATCAAGCCAATGAGCATTCTGAGAGTGTTGAACATATTTAGGTACAAAATTATCTTTAAATTTAGTAATAAAAGCATGCACACTAACTTTTTCCACAATTACCTCAACACATTTTCTAGTTTTTCCATCTTTTAAAGAATACTCAACATTTTAAAAAAAATTTACATCCACTAATTGTTGTTCAAATTCATCTAAACTACTTTCATGCATACATTCTCCTAATAATGAAAAGTTACCACATCTATCACATTCTCTAGAAATGCATGCTTTTAAAAAAAATGAGTTTCCATTTAAAGAGGGATCACAAAACAAACCTGCTATAAAATCTTTGATTCTTTCAGGTGGCATATTAATACAACAAATGTCCTGCATAATTTGGTTAGCATGCAAAGTGCATCATATATATCAAAATATATCATAATAATAATGAAATTGTGCATGAGTCTTACAACAACAAGAGATTCATTGCTTATTAATTCTAACATACCAAGGTTTAGACTTTTCAAATGATCTTTGACTTATGTTAATATTCAATGGTAAGATTGAAGCATCTAAATTTTTATTATATAATTCAGTTTGATTCATATCTAAGAGATGCTTTGGATGATTTTCACGAATTTTGGAACTCGCCCTTAATTTTAATACATCTCTAATGTTAGGTGATACTCTTGTATTATCATGCCAAATTTTTTTGATTAAATATTTAATTTCATGTCTGATCTTGGGAGTTGTTGATGGTGCCAAATTGACCCCACAACATGCAGGTAAGATAAAAGTGAAATATCTCACCTCTCCTAAAAAAGACAATTAGTAATCAAACTGATCACCTCCCAAGGTCTTTGATGTTGGTTCACAATGTTGCTGTTTAACGAAGTGGTCAATATGGTTGTAATTTTCAAGGGGCCTACTGGTGTTGAGCTTCTAGATTGTTATAAGATCAAACATGAATTTAAACCTACTTTAACTAGGGTTTTTAAAAGAAACATAAAAAGATAGATCAAAGCTTTGGAACTGAAGAGAATGATAAGTCATCCAACTTAACTAGACTTGTTACCCTTCAAGGAATTCCTAACTAAAACTGTAGAACAAAATTAACTTGTGATTAACAGACAGTTTCATTCATTCACAGTGCTAATTTCAACAGCAGATTGCAAATCACCATTTAAACAAAACATAAAATAAAACTTCATTCCTTGAAAGCTTTTCAAATCAAATGATTAACCCAAGATAAACACCATTTAGGAACACAATATGAAGTAGATTTAAATCTGGTTGCTTCTACTGTTGGTGAAACAAATAAGCAACATTTACAAATCTGGCACAATCACCAGTGTACAGAAAATCCATGTCTTCAAATCATCTCCATCTACTAAGAAAACTTGAAAGATACATTACTACCTCTACTGAATCTAGCTCCTACTCTATTCTACTCTTAAGTTTCTCTACTACAGAAAATTCCTACTATTCAAAATCTATCTCTCTCTATGTATCTCCTTTTTCTCTACTACTACTGGTCTCTAAAAAAAATCCTTTTTTTAACAAGAGGCAAAAATGCCATATATACAGAAGGTGCCCAAAAAGAATGTGTTGGCCCTTGTTTTAGGGTTTACAAAATATCCCACTTCAAAAGGGTCATCCCCTAGATCTTTTTTGGAATGAAGTTAATGTTGCATTCAATGTGCATCCTGTTAGAGTAATAAGTTATTATGCTTAATTAATTACATCACATTGATTAATTAATTAAGTCACTTATTCCTCTTTATTACTTAAGCTAAACTTAGGCACATTTATTAATTAATTATTAATTATTAAGTGTGCACACTAGGGTTTCCCTTTTAGGGTTTGTTAATCTCCTTCATAAGGATTGAGTAATAAGTTATTATGCTTAATTAATTACATCACATTGATTCATTAATTAAGTCACTTATTCCTCTTTATTACTTAAGCTAAACTTAGGCACATTTATTAATTAATTATTAATTATTAAGTGTGCACACTAGGGTTTCCCTTTTTAGGGTTTGTTGATCTCCTTCATAAGGATTGATCACTTTGTAATAATTGATTCTCTTAATGCATTTTTACTGAGAGGTTTTACAGAGCATATTTTGGTTCTTCATATCTTTTGCATGTGACAGGTATCCATCTTTGCATGCAGGTGATCTCGGATTCTAACATGGTATCAGAGCTGACCTGCAGCTGCTTGTTCGTGATCTGAAGATATGGCCTCTCTGTGAGTTTCGAGTGCAAGGGTTTCCACAGGCATCTTTTCTGCAAGATCTAGCTCTACTTTTTGGCTCACTTTGGGCTCAAACGGACACCGCCATCGATTCCCAAGTATAAAAACCCTAGAAACGCCTGTCCATCGATTTCTGAGAAGTTGATCTGGAAGGCAAAAAAAAATTGCCAGGGGGTCGTACGGCCTCCCAGCACGCAGATCGAGGCAAAAAAAATCTTGAAAATTGTGAAAAAAGGGTCGAAATACCTCTTGGTTTCTGCGCACCCAGTTCAAAAGGGGTCCGTCGCCCGACGGCCACCCATCCGCAGCCCACCACCAGCGGATCCACCAGTCCGCCGCCTTCGCTCAGCCCTCGAGGGCCACCTGTGCAAAGGCAATGGTCACATGGGGGACTGGGCGCTATGCGCCCAACCCCCGGCCACTCTCAGCCCCTAGCGCAAGTCCTATGGAGGACCAGGAGACCAGACCCTTCCAGCACCAGCCCGCGGTCATATGCACGACCAAGGGCCAAAATTTTTTTGCAGGGGGGGTTTTTTTTGCACCGACAGCTAGATGGCCGTCAAATTTTTTGCAGTGAACCGATGACATCAGCATGACGTCAGCCATACGGCGGCCCCTCTTTGGCACCTCCTAACCCTAGTTTTTCCTAAAAGAGCAGTTTTTTTCTTTTGGCCATAACTTGGGCATATGGTATCGAAATCGGGCAAACGAGATATCGCCGGAAAGCTGGTTCCAAGAACTTTCATTTGGTGTAGTTTATTTTATAGTATTTTTTTGTTTTCATGCATTTATTTCTGTTTGAACTCATATTTTTTTTTGGACTTCCGAGCTCATAACTTTTTGCCACGATGTCCAATTTTTGCCTTGTTTGCGGCGTTGGAAAGGTATTAAGGAGCTCTATATTTCTGTCCATGCAATTTTTCTGTATATGTTCTAGGTTTATCAGTTAGTCTAGATTTGGCCCGATGGGTTGTTTGGCGATTACTTGGATATTTTGGTAGTTGGGAGAGTGCATCTTGCATCTTTGCACTTCGTTTGCATGTATTTCTCTTTTGTAAACGCACTGAGATAAAGTGCCTCAACATTGTATGTGTTGTATTGGACTTCTTGCACATCAATTTGTGCCATATTTTATACTCGCACTGTATTATAAAGTGCCATGGGGGGGTTGTGTAGTGCCCTTGTTTTGCCATCACACCTTTGTCCGGTGAGTATCCCTCCACGACAATAGTGGATTCATATGATTCCAGCCTCATGTATGTGTGATTTGTTTTGCACACCACTTTTTCAGTTGTAGGTGCTTTCTTGTGCACTTTCAGATGCTCTTGGTTCCTCTTCATGCACTACTTTTTGGCATTCAGTTTCAGTGTACCTGTCACGCCTCTCCCTTTTCAGGATTATGGGGGGGTTTCTACTATTGGTGTTAATGCTTCTTTGGTTTCGCCTTGGAAGGAATCTTCCATTTCCTTAGTTGATCAGTGTTCTTCAGACTATTGGTACTTGTGCCATCTGTATCTTCGTTCCAGGTGTTTGCCTTTGTTTGCCATCTGATTCGAGTAGTGTTGTTGGGGGCACTCATGCAGATTGTTGTCTTCTTGATCTTGATCATCATATCTTCAGAGGAGGTTCTTTGGCACCATAGCAGTCATCTTTTGACAGAGTTTGCAGCTTCTTCATGCTTTTGTGATGTTCTACATGTTCTTTTTCAGGACATTTCCTTGATTTGGAGGCTTTTCAGTCCTTCAATCACCTTTGATCTCTTTTTGGAGTAGAGTTTTGTTCCCACGAGGTTTTCTCTATTTCTCCTCTTTATAGAGATCTTCTGTTTGTACATGGGTACCTTACTTGGCCTTGTTTGTCGGGACCCATCTTTGCTTTCATGCATCTTTTTCTAGTGTTTTAGCTTCTTCCTAAGTTCATCTTAAGGGGGGGTGTTAGAGTAATAAGTTATTATGCTTAATTAATTACATCACATTGATTAATTAATTAAGTCACTTATTCCTCTTTATTACTTAAGCTAAACTTAGGCACATTAATAATTAATTATTAATTATTAAGTGTGCACACTAGGGTTTCCCTTTTTAGGGTTTGTTGATCTCCTTCATAAGGATTGATCACTTTGTAATAATTGATTCTCTTAATGCATTTTTACTGAGAGGTTTTACAGAGCATATTTTGGTTCTTCATATCTTTTGCATGTGACAGGTATCCATCTTGCATGCAGATGATCTTGGATTCTAACACATCCTCGGTGTCCATGTCAGTCAAGGATCACCCTCAGGAGTAGCCCTTAGATCTTTTGCAACCATCGCAATAATTTATGGCCTCCATGTCCACCTTCGAACTTCCATCAGAGCTGCCTTGAATGTCCTGGAGCATTATCATTAATGTCGATCTACCTTTTCCATTAGACCTCACAGTTGTCCCTGAGACTCGTGGCCTCTTCTTCCTTTCGGCTTTCTTCCTGCTCTAGATCTTTCTTCTTGTTGATATCTTACAGATGAACACCACTGGATACCGAACTGATCCATCGCTTTATTCATAAAGCATATCCATACCGTTCACATTTCATTGATCTTCCACAGGGACGGTCACAACAGTCAAATAGTCAATGGTTCACCCTCGGCTTTCTCTGATTGGCTGAACACATGCCACTTAGGATTTCCAGGCGATGAAAGGCTACTCAAACATAATCGCATGTCAGTGAGACACTAGCTGTGTCTCCCCAATGCGATTATAATTCACAGCAATAGTTGGCATAGCATACAACTATCAGAAATATTTCATAGCGAGCAAACAAAGTCATATCAATACCCAAAATTGTCGCCCAGACAATCGCTATCGGCTAGAACTCATAGCGAGTCCTCAAGAGTCATATCGTTGTGCTCCTCTGTTGGCAAAACATCCGCATTTAGAAAAGACATCATTTAGTCAGTAGGAAGTCATATCGGGTTTCCATTAGTCACACCGAAGAGTGAAACCATTGGCGAGACTCTTCAATCGACAATACCTCATATCAAAGACAAACCATTTGGCCAGGAGTCTTACCGAAGTCATATACTCATCGACGAGACTTCATTCGGTCGGCGGGAGATTATATTGAAGGAAAAATCCTTTCACTGAGATTCCCTTCTATTGGCAGGACCTTTCATCGAGCTCAAAAAATTACACCGAAGGCACCATTCTTTCGGTGAGACTCCATCGAGTCGGCCAGACATCACAACAGGCGGCAAGAGTTATAGCGATATCGTCCTTTCATCGTGGAGACAATTGCATTCGGAAAGAGGTCATAGCAGGCGCTAAGAGTTATACTACAACACAAAGTTGTCCCCCAGACTACCACTATCAGCCAGACATCATAGCGAGTCCTATTGTTGTGCTCCTTTGTTGGCTAGACATCCGCATTCGGCAAGACATCATAGTGAATGCAAAACATTGAGCCAAGAGTCTCAGCGATGCTCAACATGAACACATCCATCGGCTAGACTACTGCCTTCAATAAGAGGTCACAAATGTAAATATTTCTCCCCGATGACGGCCTTGTGAACAACTGTCAGGGAGACTTTCATCTATCGGCAGGACCTCATACCGAGCGCAAAAAAGTATCCCCGAGCTCGAACCTTTCACCTTAGCAAGGCATCATCTGGTCAAGAAGACTTTATACCGAAGTCACAAACTTTCGGCGAGCTCATTTCATTTCGGGGAGACTCCACTTGGTCGCCGGGACTTCATCCCAAACTCAAAATATTATACCGAAGGCATCATTCTTCAGTGGGACTTCCTCCATTCGGCCAGACATTATGCCAAACTCAAACCTTTTGGTGAGACTCCCTCGTGTCAGCAGGACATCTCCCCAAAACCATCCCTTCGATGAGACCCTACCCCGTCAGTGAGACCTTACCCCGAAGGAAATCCCTCTTGGAAAAACCTCCATCGGTCGGCAAGACATTATATCGAAGGAAAAATCCTTCGGTGAGACACCCTCCTGCTAGCAGGACCTTTCATCGAGCCACCTCATTTCGGTGAGACCTCATTCCAAGACCACCATTCCATTTCAGCGAGACCCTACCAGGTCAGTGAGACATTACACTGACCCAGCCTTCCTTTAGCGAGTGCAACCTCTTTTGGCGAGACCTCGCCCTATCGGCCAGACTTCTCACTGAAGGCAAACCATTTCCCCAACGCCAGCCTTGTGAACAATTGTCGGCGTGACTTCCTTAGGTCAGAAAGATATATAAAAACTCATGGCGACAGAAATGTTTGGGTGACCAGTGTAATTCAAAATGAATAGACCACAATAGCTAGTCGGCAAGACAACTGGAGGGTCTCACCAACTTTCTCCTTAGAGGAATTTTATGCCTAACCTGATTGAGGTATGCTTCCTAACTGACTTCCTTGAGAAATAGCATTCTGATGTATGATTCAACCCTGCACAACAATGCCTTCATTAGTCCTCAAAAGCATATAAACTATACTATTTTTCATCATTTCTCTCAATTTTAACAAAAAGAAACCCAACTCTAGCGGAGATGGAACCAAGGTGAAACCGAAACCGGGATAGGAGTCAGGACGGGAACAAACATGGAAATCATCAAAATTTCCAAGTTCAACCCACATTCCAGCTTTGCATCCGCAAAAGAGACCAAACATGAGGGATAAAGATAGAAACAAATGCAGGCGGAATTAGAGCAGAAACCGATCTCAGGCAAAACACAACGGGGGTGGGGGCAGAACTAAATATGAAACTGAAACTTCTTCAAAGTTTCAGTTTTGGATTCTATCCCGATCTTGCCTCCGACAACATACAAAGAGAAGACAAAAAGAATGAAAAAGAAAAGGAGAAGGGAAGAAAAATATCCTACAACTAAACGAGCAGAACAGAAAGGAAAAACAATGAGACAGTCCAATGGAACTGGGACCGAAACGAAACTGAAACCTGAAACTTGGAAAAGTTTCAATGTTTGGCCCCAGTTTGTGCCCTGCGCCCACCAAAACAAAACATTGAAAGGCCCAAGGAAGAAAGGAATTAAGGCACGGGACACAAAACCAAAGAGAAATGACCAACAAACAAGAGAAAAGGAGCAACCCAAAAGTTAGTTGAAAACAACCAACGAAGAAGAAACAAAAAGAGAAGGCGGAGTCAGAGTTGGGATGGAAAATGAACCAGAAACCTTGAAAGAGTTCAATGTTCAGATTTAGCTCTGGACCTGGCTCTGACAGAACAAAAGACAGACTTAGGAGGAAACTAAAAGAACTCCCAAGACCCAACCAGGCAACCAAAGGCGATGAAAACACAAGAAAAGGGGGACCCATTTTGTTCCAAAATAAAATGGGGTGGTTATGCAAGGCATAATAGGAGTCTACCACTAAAACTCAAACATTGATTAATAGGTTTCAATACTTTCTCTTCTTTTAGCAACGCTTATCAAAGTTCTAGGATTTAAGTTTATATATTTACTAATCTTAACATTCTTTTATTTGAAGATGCTTTATCAACTACAACAGTTGTTATTACACGACGAACCACATTCTTATCTTTCGATCAAATTTTTTTACCAATAACATCAATAGCATTAGCAACACTAGATATGACTTGTTCTACTAAATCATCTTTCTTTTTTGGTTTTACAAAAACACCTAATTTTTTCATCACTTCTCTCATTTTCAACATTCTCATCAATTGCACCATGAGTTGACATTGGAATCCTAGTTTCTTTCTATAAAAAAACATTTTATATATTTTATTTCCATAATTTCTAATTTGTCTCGAAGAAGCTTTACCACAAAGGTTATCTAGCACATCTGTTTCAATTGTAAAAAAAATATTTTGACCTTCATCCATAGATGGAGTTTCATTTTCATTCACACAAGGGGTTTCATTTTCATTTTCAAATGTAAAAGGGATTTCATTCTCATTTTCATTAATATTAGGGATTTCATTCTCATTTGCATTCTCATAAGATATAAATTCATCATTTTTTTATTTTTGCATTGTTTCAACCCTAATATTATTGATCTCATCAATGGTGTATCCAACTTCATCTAAACAAACAATATCAATATTATCAAAACTTGGGTTTGAACACATACCTGGATAGATTGTTTGAATAGGTGCATTTTCCATATCAGTGGGAGGTGGATTTGAAGACATACCCGAAGTAGTTTGCATATCATTCAAAGTTGAAGTTGAAGGCATAGTTGGGCTTGTCTTTGTAATTGCATTTTCTTCCATATTTACCATCTCCACATTTGCATCATCTACATTCATTTCATCATTCATGGCTTCCTCTTCAACATTCTTGGAACTAGATACTTCCAAATATTTCATTTGAAAAATCCTTTCTCCTTTCCCTTTGTCTTTTTGCCTCCTTATCTTTATTTGCTTGAATTTCTTCAGTTGTCATTAACTTTCTACATCTTTTTTTTGTTTTTGCTTATCATCCATGGTTACCAAACCCTCTTTGATGAAAAAAAAAAATTCAAGGAACCTATTTTCAAATTGCCACCTCCTTCAAATATTCAAATTAAACTATGTACTATGAAGATCATTTTTTCTATAAACTCTGAAGTACAAAATCATGAGTACATCCAAAAATTCACTTTTTCCAAATCTTCTTGTAAAAAGTTCTTGTACTTGATTCCACTTTAGAAAATTCAACCTGCACTTTGTCTCTTCCAACAATTTGAATAGAATATGTCCTACACAAGACAAATTTGCAATAAAAAATGCATAAAATGACACTTTCAGACTGTACTGTAGAAAAAGAATGTTGCAAGAAAATTGTGTTTTACCAGTATTTTCTAAATTAGGGAAAAACAACTATATTAGAAATGTGTACACGTTATGAAACATGTATGCATTCTATTTTAGGAATGCGTACACATTTCATTTAAATAACGCGTACACGTTTTTGTAATGTGTACGTGTTATTTAAAAGTTGAATTCCCACACCACATCTAGCCTTGGTTTTAGGCTTGGGAAAGGCTTGGCAATCCGAGCCTTACCCTTTGACCTGCAACTAAAAAACTAAGGCAGAATGAAGAAGAATGTCCAACTTTGACAACATGGTTGATGGAATTTTCTTTTGAATCAATATATAAAATTAAAACCCATTAAAGAACACGATGTCTAATTTCCAAATATATAATTTTTATTAATATTGGATTATGTTTTCTATTTTTTAATTAATTTATAAGCAAACTAGTCCTTAAACTTGAAATATCAGGCTTTTTTTGTTTTTTAATAACTTTTTATTGGTTAAGTTTCTTGTAAAAAAAAATATATTGTATCAAACTTCAAAAAATTCTCTACACAATGAAAAAAAAAAGAGTCAAAAAATGTTTAGTTTAGGTTCAATTATGTTGTCCGTACACGTTGATTTTTAAAAACAGTAATTAAGGCCAATAAAAATTTAATCATAAAAAAAAAATTCGACCAAAAATTACAAAAAAAATTCCACATCAAACTTCATGTTGTTAGCTCTCTTTTCCCAAAAGGAATTAGCAAAATAATTTTATTTGGGTCAAAAAGTGTTGTTCATACACATGCTTGGTATGGTAAAAAAATAGGGACTTTTAAAAAGTGGTTTTTATAGATCCCTATCAAAATTTAATTTCTATAATCTGAGTATTTGAATAATTTACATATTTGGAAACTAGATTCAAAATTATAAATTTCATATTACTGACTTTTTTTAAGATTAATTGTGTAAGTGCCTCAAACTTTTAGTCCAAGTGTGATAAATTCTGAAAAACAGCAAAAACATTTCCACTTTTTGAGCTTTTTGTGTACCCAACTTCTTGCATCAACCCTTACACTAAAAACAACTAAAGGCCTTAATAAAGTTGCTCCATTTCTCATTAATAAGAATAGTGATGCTCCCTTTTTCATTATCATCATTAGGACTCGATAAGTATATTTCCAAATAAAATTCAAGTTAGTTTTGTTGAACACCCAAAATACTGATAGGGGGTGAATCGGTATTCTCTAAAACCACTTAAACATTCATTTCATATAGCATATTCAATTTGTAGTAAGAAAGGAAAGCATGAAATCAACCATCAACATCACATAACACATGAACACCAGAATTTTACGTGGAAAACTCAAAAAGGGAAAAACCATGGTGAGGATTAGCTCACAATATATTATAACTAGTTATAAGATATTACAAAAGTGCTCATTGTCTTGGTGGACTCGCTACCCATAAAAAGAAGAACAAATAGAAGAGAGGGGTGGAAAAAGAAATCAAACGGAAATAGATTGAACGAATGACAATTGTTTTGGAGTGCTATTGGAAGACACAAGAAAAGAGAATAGAGGAATACTTTATGGTCGATTCCCTCATGTGAGGGAGCACATGTTTTATCCCCTAGGGAGCCTGATGTAGGGGCATCTTCAAATTTTACTTTAGTTTTTGGTTTTCATTATTTGTGTATTGTGATGCTATTTTGGTTTGGGAAAATTCTTGTCAAGTGTCAATCAGTTGTTGGAAAACAAGGTTGGAACCATTCTTTTGATTCAAGAACATCCATTTGAGCAAGAGGGAAAATAGGACGGTTGAGTACAAGACAAAAGGTACCACCCCATTTTGTGGAGACTTGTCACCAACTGAAGGGATGGTGATTGGAAGAAAACAAGTTTGTGCCAAGTGATTTGAGGAGAGAAATCGGTTCTTGGAAGAGGCATCATCCAGTTGAACAGTTATTGGAAAGGACGATCTATTATCTTTTGAAAAGGAAGAAAAATGACTTCTTGAAATGCGCTGTGGCATAGGAGAGGGGGGACGACCAATATTTGTTGGGCTGTAAATTTTTGAAGCCAAATCACTACTCCCATTGTGCAATTTGGTTGAGTGTGTTTAGTCTACAAACTATTAAATGACACGAGATGGTGATATACACGTCCCTAGTTGTAGTTGTTGTTTGAATTGCTAATGGTTTTTTCTAGGAATTGGAGTTGAGCTATGTTGCTTGTGTTATTGATGAATTTTGTTGGATTTCCATAAATGTGAATTGGCTGCAATGTCATTTTCTACTGAGTAAATTTATTGTTGATACTTACGTTGTTGGCAATGTGAGTTGTTAGGAATTTGAAATCTGTTATATGAAGCTGAAATGAGAAAGGAATAACTCTCTCCCAAGGGTAAAAGAATCAGGAATTGAATGTATGACTCATATTCCTTGTAGCATTGGAATCAAACTCTATTGATTGGGTTTTTAGTAAACTTTGCTCATTATCCAATCTAGTGGACTGGCTGCATTGTTCTATCTAGTTGACTATCGTTGCTTAAGTTTTTTTGTAGTTGCAATTGATTTTTCTTTCTATTCGTGTATGCTATCATCATATATATATCCATCTCATCCTCAAACATTGCTTAGGTCGGCCTAATTAGATGTATCATACAAAATATAACTTTTCGACTTAACCCACACACCACACGCCTTAATTCAAACTTGTAACACATAATATAGATTGGGTGGACTTATAATAATACCTTTATAATGGATCAACACTAACATAACCTCTACAATACTCATATCATATTGGGTCGGCATCGGTACTGACCTAAGATCAAAATCACTAATTGTTCAACCACAAATAGACAAATGGACCTCTAAACATCATGCCACTTGGAACATAGGTGCACTTGACACCTGTCAACACTTCTACAAATCCACAAGACTAAATACTCTTTTGTGGTGAAGTTTGGACTGATCAAAACATACTTTTTGTATTGGCTATCACTGTCACTAGTGAACCAGATATTCTGTCATTCATAACTTCTTCACCAAAGAACAAAACAATGTGAAAATCTAGATTTAGACTTCTCTAACATCCAAAAAAATTGCCTTAGAACTGTAGAGAAAGATGATTTGAGGAGGACCAATGCAAACTAAAATACTGGATGTCCTATACACTAAAAACATTGTTTTGAAACATAACCAATTTTCCACTTCAACTATCTACACCGGATCAAACCTTCTTGCAACTATACATTGGATTATCATTTGTATACACACTCATGCTTTACCAAATGATCTACACATCAATCTCCACACAATGTTGACATCAATGAAAACACTACATGTACTATACAACTCATGCTCATACTCATGTTGCTAGTAGACATATCAATGGAAAACTCCACAAACTTCCAACAAGTTTCAAGTTGAAACCCTATTGCCTTGACTTCTTGTAAAAGTAGGAAGTCAATAGTGCTCTTTCTATTGCAAAATTTTATGATAATATATTTTAATTAGGGTATTTAAGGCCCCTGGCATTCCAATTAATGCAATTCAAATTTGCTAATATTAAGAGAATGAATAGATGGATTTTGATTCTTATACAGTCTATCAAAATATTTAAAAATTCTCTTTTTTTCCTTTTTTTTTTCTTTTAGTCACTATATTCTTTTCTGCATTGTTTTATTTTTTTCTTCTCCTCTTTCTTATCTTCTTGTTTATTAACATCCCATTATTTATCAATTTTATTGATTAAAGGGGGTTTTGATTTAAAATCACAAACTATCCTCTTTTGAATAATCCATCTTGGACAAATATTTTGATCCTCCCTTTGGCTCTACTATGAGGGAAGTAGTTGGTTTTGAATTGGAACTTTAAATTTATTTAGTTTCTTGGTAGTTAATTTTTTTCTTTTAGTTTATCCAACATAAGTTCTTGAGTATTTTTTTAGTGTTGAATCTCTTTCTCAACAATTTTTATATTTGCTTCCTTATTTAAGTCATTATCTTTGTGAGAAACATCTTCTTCAGTGGTAGGGTTATCCACAATTTTGTGATCTTTCTTATTTACAAACTCTTTATTTTCATAAATCTCTCTTTAAGAATATTTGTATTATTAACCAAGTCCTTGGGTTTTCCCCCAAATTTAGGTTTAAAGTTCTTATTTTTTCTATTTTGGAATACTCTCTCTTTTTATTCCCCTCATTTTACACAAGAAAAAGATATTGAATGTGCCATCACATAAATTTTTAGTGTCTTTTCACCTTGTCAAAATTATGGTAATAAATGATCCAATAAGTTTAATTTGGATGGTCCTTTTCCAAATTTTTAGGCATCGTTGGATAGAGCATGAAAAATTAGGTTTAGTTGCCTTTTTTAGTTTTGTGAAATTCACTCAAGGGTAAATTTATGCCTTTGTGGGTTTTCTCCTTCCAACTAGCCCAAGTGCAGTTTAGATCCATCTTCTTGGAAGTGTAGTTTGATTAGATTTTCTCGCAAAATGATAAAAAAATGGTTAAGTATAAATCTTGTAGGATCTTGATTCCCAAGTGAACTAAACTTTTCAATGTTTAAACAATTCACTTAGATTTTTCCACTTCATAAGAAAGGTTTGCCCATCTGGTTTTGCAAGATTTTCCATGTGAATTATTCACTTCCAATTGCTGATGAAATTTTCACATTTCCAATTATTGATGGTTTCCTCACAAGTGTAGTTAACTTCAAAAATCAACTTATGTGATAAGTCTTTGTAGGTATATGCAATCCATCTTCTCGTGTCCTACCCATGGTGACATCATCTTCCTTTTGTGGAATTTTCCCATTCATGTGAACTTCCACTAAAAATTCCTTCATCTGAATCAGATGGGTTTGTTCACATGGTGTAGTTGGAGGCCAAGCTTCATAGAGGATAAATGAGCCTATTGAATTGATATGTTGAGGAGAGGTTTGTGGGGATTTCCAATTGAACTGGATAGAAAGAAAAAGGTGAAGTTCGATTAGGAGAAAACTTCTTGCAAGTTTGGTTGGAAGTCAATTTTTTGTAGGTCCCTATTAGAGCTTCTAGACATGATTGAAAGAAAAATAAACTAAGGATCAATTTATGAGGTTTCCAATTGAACCAATTTATAATTCAAAGGCATGTTGTTCAATTACTAATTGATTTTCCACATAAGAATGATAGTGGGTATGTGCAGGATCATGATGGACCAAAAAGTGGCAATATGATGGGTATGTGGCTGTGGTCTTTTCTTTTACCCAAAATTGATTAAACGAAAATGGTTTTTAAAGGAGATTATCATATTTCCACCAATATAAATTATGCTTTACTTTGAATTTAATAAGTAATTATTATTCATTTTCTATTTGAATTATGACTAAAGTCCTAATTGATAGGCTGATTGAAAAACATCTATAGCTTTCAAACGGTATCACATTTTTGAATCCAAAACATGTGTCACATTCTATGCTTCGCATACTATAGGATTAAAAAAAGAAAAATTATTTCATGAATGTTTTACCAAGTTAAGATGGTTAGACATACAAGTTTTTATATTTTTTAAAATTTGTAATAAAAATTCATAATTAATTATTTACTTGGAAAAAAAATTACAAAAAAATATGCATCCAATCGGGACATGAGTCCTCTACTTGTATCTAAAATATTATAAAAAAATATTATCATTTTATTATCATTAGGGTGGTCAGACAGACACCTACTTCTTATTTTTTCCCTGAAATTTTTAAGTACTACTGCATTGAAATTTCAAATTTTCACTGAATAGATTTTTTTTTTTTAAACAAACCTAGTAGTTTAAAAACTACATTCAATTTTCTAAAGATTCTATTCTTACATATTTTTTAAATAATATAGATAACTTATTCAAATTTTTATGTCAAGTTGCCTAACTCTGATTTTTTTGAATTTTTTGCCACTTAAGGGCCTGTTTTTTCCATGATGATCCTGGACATACCCTAGTTAAGAACTAAAGCACTTAATGAGGACTTTATGGGGCTTCCCAACCTACATAAACCTATTGTAGGTTGGATTTCTACAAAGGGCCTGATGGCAACCAACTTTCCAATATGTCTAGTTGTAGGTTGAAGTCCCACAAAGGCCAAAAAGAGAGAATAAGAGTATGTGTGAGTGATTTGCTAAATTAGTCTTGGGCCAAATGACCATGGATGTTCTACTTATTTTTGATGCACTTTTCACATACCTTATCATCTTGCAAATGAGATTATGATAGTTAGAGTGAGATAGATAATAGAGAGGTAAATGTGTATGACAATATTATAAGTAGTGAAAAGATAAAACCAATAAGATACCAAAGGGTGAGACAAGTGGAAACTACTCTAAGAGGTCTCCTACACCCACTTAAGGGATTTAATCATCTTCAAGTCATTTGTCACATGACCTAAAAGCAAGGAGAGGATAGTAATGGCAGCTTGGAGGACTTATGGATAGTTGCAAGCATATAGGGTTCAATTGGTGAGTTGGAAAGTGGGTGAGAAGATATAGGGGATAGTTTGATCAAGTCACCCACTTTTTCAAGCATCTAGGAACATATTCAGTTGGATAAAGTTAGAGCAATCAAGTATTTTTTCCAACAACTTGCATTCAAAAGAGAAAAACAAGGAAACCACTCAATCGGGCACCCAAGGAAAGTTAACCAAGCAAACCAAAGGCAATAAAATACATTTATGACCTAAAAATAGGTTGTTAATTCTTAGGAATTTGTTGAACAACTAATAGGGGATAACTAGGGACAATTTAGAATTAGTTCTTGCATTTTTGGCTAAAGTATTGTAAACTTGAAGAATTTTCTCTCTAGTCATATTGTGTATTGTAACTCAAAAATATAGTCTTGAGACTGAAATAAGCATTGTAATATTTCACTTTTCAAGAATTTTCAATCAAAACGAGTTATCTTTCAAACTACATGTACAATATTGTAAGGCATCTTTATCAATGAAAAAGCAAGTTTTCACCTTCATTGTACGGGTTCCTATCATGTGTTGATTATTTTTATGCTTTTTCTTATGTTTTTATACTGAAACCTCTAAATCATGCACTATTAAACACCTAGAAAACCTAAAAAATCTTCTTTATATGCTAGTCACTAGTTAGAAAACACTTAGATTAGTTGATTCAGTTGTGAAAAGAACTTATTTTCCTCCTAAAATAGTAGAGATAGGTCACATTTTAGCAAATATCTCATAACATAAGGAAAAACAACATGGATGTGTGGCACAAAAAACATCTTTTCATTGCACATTATATGCAAAAGAGTTTTTACACTTCGTCTTCAATATTTTGGTGCATTACTATCCATAGTTTAGGTTCAATTTTTCAATCTTCTATCTCTTTTCCATGGTATAAATAGTCATACTAGATTATGATAAAATTAAAACTAGTAGAAGCATCAAGAGAACCAACCCTATCTGGAGGTTGATATACATCATCTAAGCCCACACTCAAGGAGACCATCCCATGTTTCATGAGGCGACTGTGTGATTTTATTAGCTTAACAAGGGTGCACACTTCTGTGACAATAATTCTATAAGCTTCTATGCATGATTTTCTCACATGGGGTTATGTAGGAAATGGACTAAACATTTTAGGTATATACATTAATTTCTGAACAAAAATGACGTAAGTTTAAAATTTTTAATTTCCATGTTATCTTTAATATATATTGCAACCCTATCATAGGAAAAAATAGCTTCTTCCACTATATCAAATCTTCCCATCCATTGATGTTTCGTTGATATAGAGTCCCAGATTTATGCAACATAGTGACCCCAAGTGCATTTTATAACACCTATATATGACCTATCCTCTATAGACTATTCAAACTTATCAGAACTCAAGCACAAGCCTTGGCTTACTCGAATCATTAAGATGCATATTTATTATACAACTTTTCTTTTTATTTCTTTTTTAAATACATTCCAAACGAGATAATACAACATTAGGTTCCTTGCACAAGAGGTTGCATGGTTTATAATTGATGTATAAAAAAATGTGAATGCACTATTGCCTCTGATTGATATAACAACCATATCATAATCATATATTTCTTATTCTGTTGTGTCAAAGGTTCCAAGCCATTGTTGTTTCTTTAGCTTTGGGTTCCAAATTTTAAGCATACCAAATCTATTCACATTTTTAACACCTATATATCTCTTCTCCATTACTTCTTTTACTTTTCTAAACCATAATTGCAACTTTGTTAAAAAAAATTTCCCTTTCACATTAGTCATTTTAAAAATTTCTATAAATTTTCATTGCAAATTGTTAATTCATATTTTACAAGAAAGAAATACTAGTGCAAACCAAGATAAATAGCATTAAACAAAACCATAAGGAAGTACCCAAAATAAGAGAAAATATAGTATGATAGATTCACAATTTATTTGTATCACAGTTGAAAGTGATATATTCATATTACTTCTTGCATGACTATGATGCTTAAATAGAAAATATTCAAATCACAAACAAGTAGCACATGACTAATAGAATAGTTGTGGCCAATATTAAAAAATGAGATTTTTTTTGACTAAGATGGTCAAGGAAATGAGTATCAACATTTTAGTTATCAATATAGTGAACCCCATTAACATCATGTCATCATACTTAGGGTCAACATTTGTATTTATTTTTGTGCATAATTTTCTCATTTTTATTGTTTGATATCCTCCAAAATATATTATGTAAAAGATGGCCAATTTAAGCATGCATTCCAAAAATAGTTGGCTTGCTAGGAAATGATTAATTTGTAAGCACTATATTATCTATAGTTTTCAATTAATCACTTATCGACCAATAAACCACAATTATATTTGGTGTCCATTTTGTATTTCTTTGAGTTTTTAACTAAGATACTTTAAAATATTGACATGTGGCAAAACCATGATTCCTTTACAATTATAATTCTTGAATTGAGATTATTAGTCAAATCAAATACATATTTTACATATGCACTCAAGACAAGATAGAGTTGACCATATTATGAAGAAATTCGCATATGTACAATTATTGGTTTCCATATTTTAAGCTAAATAGAAACTCAAATTTATAAAAGAAGGTAACATAGTTGTATTATTTTATGGTTCAAGACATGGTTGTTTCTTTCTTACGTGTTAGTAATATTTTTACTTCATTTGGTAAATTCCTCTTGATATATAGCTTAAGTCAAGTTATTTGAATTTGTTAATTTATTGTAATTAAACTTTGGCCAAAATACATATGGTCTAGAGGTTGATTTGATGAATTGGCATTGAAAACTTCACCTTCTCTTATATGATGAATTGGTTTTGAGACCTTTAGCTTCTTTGATTTGATAAATTTGTCTTAAGAGGCAAGGTTCAACTTAAGAGACACAATCTATAATCATCTCCACACTTGGATTCTTTGATTTAGTGAATTTACGTTGAAGAGTACCCTTTGGCTTCAATCCCATTATTTACAAGTATCTTAACATTTGATTTCTTTTACAATAAATTTGTCTTGATGGATAAAATTTGGCTTAGATGCCACAATCTAGAGATACACCAATCTTCAACTTCTTTGATTTAATGATTTTGTCTTGAGAAGTAATGTTCAACTTATATACCATGTGCTAGAAGTATCTCAATGTTTTACTTCTTTTATTTTACAAATTTGTCTTACATGATAACCATTAGCTTAAATTTCATGATCTAAAGGATTCACTTTGACTAGAACCACATAGAACTTAGGTCATCCTTATCCATTGTGTATAATGCCTGTTAGGGGTTGGATGTGATAATTTTTTTATAAAAATGGTTTCTTTTTTACAAATTCATCTTGATGGATAACCCTTAGCTTAATGTCACAATCTAGATCTATAGCTCAATATCTAACTTAGTTTAGTGCTTTTGTCTCAAGGAATAACCTTTGGCTTAGATGCCATGTTTTAGAGTATCTCAACCTTTTACTTCTTTCATTTTGTGAATTTGAATTGCATGATAACCATTAGCTTAGATGTCATCATCTATAGCTATTATTACATATGTTAAACCTAGTACATTGGATCTGACATTTTAATATTTTTTTTCTATTTATTTTTTCTAGACATATCTTACCCTTATACTTCAGATGGGTCTTGACCATTTTGTAATTATACTACATGAGTGTTGGAGAATTGTACTTTGGGAAGAATGTTTGACAAAAAAAGTAGAAGCAAGTTGGATTTGAGCCTAATCGGGTCCAAAAGTTGTTGGAAGTTGTGCTTGTGGTAGGTAATTACCAACCCAATTTAGTACAAGACATACATTGTTGTAGAAGCATCAACAAAAGAAGCATAACACACATAAAATGCTAGTTCAATGAATTTGGTTATCATGTTATTTAAGGTCCCCTTGTTTTATTTTATTCTTGGGAATATGGACTTGAACTAGGGTTGGAGTGAAAGTGCTTAAGTTATGCATCCTAAATGATTGGAGATCACTCTTTGCTAAAAAATCCAAAAAATTCTAAAGGTTTAAATATGATACAAACACAAGTTTTGTACAATCAAAAAGTCTAAAAACATATTGATTTCCTTAAAAACCATGCAAACTAGAACTTCCATCTTCAATAAGAAATTTGGAGCCATGAGCGGCCAAACCGTTTTACAATTCAAAATTCTAACATTAATGATAATTGAAACATCACAACAATGATGATGGCTATGAAGCTCAAGGGATTTATTCTAATTTTAGTAACACTTAATTTATACGTAGTCTAATACTATTTTCTTTATGTTTAGTTCTTTTTCAAAAAAAATGTTGTGTTGAATCTATTCAACTAGAATCCTTAGGGATGTATTAGCTTGAGACTCAATGAGTTATTCAAATACTCAAAGAGACTCAAAACTATGGACCTTCAAAACTAGGAACATCCCTATATTTCTTGGATGTTATTAGGAATGTTTCCTTGGGTCTTTAACTATGTTGCAAGAAACATCACCTACAGTTAAGAGTAGGGGAATTATTTGGCTCAACCAAAATAATGCACAAATTTTTTTAGAATTTTTTAAAGTTGAAGTCTAGACTCAGTGAAAACTAAAGAAAATCAATAATTGGAAGTCCTATGTACTACAAATGTTGATTTTTCTCTCGTGGGTGCAACAAAATAATATGTTTAGGCATTTCCTTGGGTAGTTTAATGGTTTTATTTTCATTATGTTTAGTCACCTTGTGAGTGGTTGAGGAATGTACAAGTTTTGGTCAATGTGCCAATAAATGAGATTGGTTGGCCTTTTCAAATTCAAATTTGGCTTGTTAGAGGGAGAAAAAGTGACTTTAATGCCAAGTGGGGGACATGTAAGAGGGGAGTTATTGCCATGTTGGAAGGGACAAGTCAACTTGCTTTCAAATTCAAACTTGAGGAATATTCTCCAAAGATGCTTTGTTGAGGGAAAATGATGATTTTAATAAATGAATTAAAATGCTTTATTGGTGCAATTGGGAAAAGCTAGATGATGTGATGGGTGATTAGATTAGATTAACTTAGATGATGATTAGGTGTTTTTGACCTATTTTGACTTGGATACTTTTGATTTATTTAAATCAAAAGGGGTGGAATATGAATTTGAGAATTAAATAAAGTTTGGTTTATTTAATTAAAAGGGTGATGTGAGATCAATTTGAAGGAGATGAACTTAGGAGATGGTTTATTTAATTCAAAGATGGAATGTCAGGATTTGATTAAAAATTGATCTATTTAATCAAATGAGGTAATGATAGGCTTAGATTAAATAAAGCTAATTTATTCAATTTAAATGGATGATCCTTGATTTACCTGATGAATGGATTTAGTGAGCTTGATTTATTTAATGAGTGTATGAATATGAATTTAATTAAGTGCTTAATGCTAATTTCACGTGTCTACATTTTGTCCCAATGTACTTGATGCATTGGTTCAAAGAATAAACTTGCCACGATCAAAATTGAAAAAAATTATGATTTTTTCGGATGCCCCAGCGGAAAGAAGAATAGTGGTACATTGCCTCCTCGAGAAATTGAGCGAAAAGATTCGATTTGAGGGTCAATCTTGCAATAAAGAGGTTCAAGATAGACATATGGATGGTTATGATGATGATGCAAATGATATGGTTTCAAGATGTTTAGAATAACCAATCTATATTATCCTAAATAACTTAAATGATGATATAATGCATGTGAGATGGATGAGATGGATGATGTGATATGCTATGATTATGATATTTATGTATGCTAATGATTTGTGGATGTAATATGGATGCAAGATGGGTGCATTGGTGATGTTATGTTAGTGCGAAGAGAAGAAAAGAGAAATGAGATGATGATAAGAGGATCCAATAAAGTCCAAGATCTGACGAGACTTTATTAGAGATGATGATGATAGATGATTTGCTTATAAAGGATTGGGATTTTAAAAGGGCTACTTACCCTATGTTTGATAACACATGTAGATACGATGCATCAAGGTATAAAGAACTAGGATGGCGTTGTACCTAGTGTGATGGAATTTGACTCAACAAGAAGATAGGAGTATTCTTGTTCACACTTGACATACATAAACCTTGCTAGGATGTACCTAACAAAGTAAGTATTCACCAAGTTATATTACAAGAACGTCTAACAAGCACAACTGACAAGAAGATAATGATCATTGCCCCATTCCTTTCTCTCTAAATCATTTTGAGTAGACATCATCGAGAGGTCATTGGAATGAGTGCAATAAGATAATTCAAAAGAAAAGATCAAGTACACAAACAAGTCAATGTTCTTCATACTTTCAGCCAATGGGATGTGTTTTGATAGGATAAGAATCCAAGGTGATATCCAAAATGATGCCCATTATCAGAACGATATATCCTAGGACATACATTGTATAGGATGATGATGGGTTGATAAGTTGATTGATAGGTTGTTGATATAAGGTTGACTGACACGTTTGAAAATGATCAAGAGTTTGATTTTTCATTTAAAGGTTTATTGTTTTGATTTTGATTTTGTGTGTGAAGTTTGCTTTTGTTGATTGATGTGATTTTTTTTGTTTGTGTTGCCAAAGGATGAAGGTGATGATCAGTTTATTATGGATGATTGATTTTTTCGAGTGAAGGTGAGATGAGACAGATGGATTTTTTCAAATATTTGGATGTTTTTGATGTTTTGAAATGTTTTGAGGCTATTTTTGGTATTTTCAAGATGTTTTATAAATGTTTTGGGGTTTTCTGCGATTTTATGAATGTTTTTTATTTTTATTTTGTGTTTTTTGAATGTTTTTGGATTTTGAGGTCTTTTGAATGTTTTTGGATTTTGATGTCTTGGGGGTTGATCAAAGATTAGCCTTGCCTACGTTTAAGCTCAAAGATGACGTAGTTCAGATACCATTTTTTTTACTTTTTGAGTGTTTTTTGGATTTTTCTGCTTTCTTGAGGTTTTTGGATTTTTCACATGATTTTGACGATTTGGATATGGATGTGTGTGATGATATCAATGATCTGTTTGTGATTTGATTGATCAAATCAATAGATTGATGATGATAACATTGTTGAGGATACACAACAATGCAAGGATTTGTGTTAAGCAACACAAGGATATCTCGAGATGATGTGTTTTTTTTGATTGGATTTGATTGATCATAATTGATGAAGCTTGATTTGGAACAAAAGTTGTTCGAATGATTTGATGTGATGTTGACATGCAAATTAGATGAGATTGATATTGATTGTTTGGATCGATGTTTGATGAAAGATGAAGACTGATAAGGAACATATTCTTGTCCAAATATGCCATGGGCTAGTGATTTGTATTTTGGATCACAAATGCTTTGATCAATTTAGTTTCATGTTTTCCATTGTTTGGATCACCACATAAGTTGGAGGATATAGATCAAGATTTATTCTCAAAGCAAGATGTAAATATTTGCCCCTAGTGTCTAGCAATGTATGGAATGTCATGGATGAATTCCTGGATGGGTGTATGGATGAATGGATATAGTAAGCATGCAAAGGATTCCAAAGATTATCTTGTGATAAGATAAGGTGTTCGAATAAAGAATGCTCGTTTGAATAATGCTTCATGGCTTAGATAATGCGAGGTAGGATAGGATCAATGAAAATGACCCATGTCAAGATGTCTACTATAAGCAAGCATAAAGTGTGCACCAAACTTTGTCAAGATCAAGATAACTTGGACTATGTATGCAAATGGAAAAATGGATTGGATAAATGGTTCATGGATGAATGAATTTATCATGGATGAGATGGATGGAATGCTAGATTTATTACGGATGGGATGAGGTGCTTTCACTTGAAATAGCGCATGCAAATGCTCGATTCTACACATGATGCATGTTTGCCAGGTTTTCATTATGGTACCTATCCAAAGCACCACCATAGTGGTTTTCACTAGAGGATGATTTTTTTCTTTACTGTTTTCAATCATTTTTTTGATATTTTTGGATTTTTGCTTTTTCAATTTTTTTTGGATTTTCTGAAAGATTTTAAGCTCATGCTGAACCACCTAGTGGTGTCGATCTATATTCTCTTGTTATAATTAGCCATCGGTATCCTACCTGAAGAAGTTGCTTTGCTAAGATACGTGCACTTGAATGCAGCTTTTGGGATTCCTAATTTGCTTTGTCGATACTGGAGTTAACTTTGTCATTGTGCACACATCACAATAGAGTTCCTTCTGAATCCTTATGATGAAGGGTCGTTGCCAAAACATGGTCAATGTGATAATTTAATATCATGCATGGAGGTGTGGATGGAGTTTTTTAGGAATAAAGGATGGATTGGTTGACAGTTTGGAATCTTTGACTCTCCAAACTTGGGAAGATGAGCAATGATGGGTGGATACGAAAGTATGTGTGGAATTAGGACCAATTGTTTGATATACTTTTTACGTCACTTGAAAAGCCTGATTTTTCTTTTGTGGACATATTTGATGGATACTTTTCCCTTTTTTAATTTTTCCCCATAGTTTCTTTGACTAATGGAGTTTGATAGGGATAATCTTTCTTTGTATTCTTTGGTATCCATTTATATTTGATTTTTCCATTGTGTTCCTTAGCTTCTATTTCTTTGATAACATTCTTTGTGCTTTGATTCAAATATTTCTTTTGATGTTGGTCCCAATTCATGGATGGGGTGATGGGTGGATGAAGATTCATGACGTGGCTGGTGTAGTATTAGCATTGGTTTCATCATAAGGATTCTTCGTGCTCCCTATGTTGACATTTGCTTGAGACATAGTTTCCCCCAATATGGTGGTAGTAGCACCTTTGATCCTTGATTCTTCCTATTTTGAGATGTCTTGTTCAGTAATCACTCTTTGATAAATGACCACAACAGATGACATTGTTTCCATTTTTGGCTCTACTGACTTTAGAATATCTTGTTCTGTCTGATCTACTTCCTTGAGTGGATAATGTTGGATATCTTTATTTATGGTGTCCTTAGTTTGAGTTTGGGATATATCTAATCTTGATGTTGACAACTCAGTTTGACTGAAGGAATCAATAACTTGCTCTTTTGTGTAATAATATTAGGAGTAAAGGAATCTTGTTTTGAATGAAGATCATCTACGTGTCTATCCATAGAAAGCATCTCATGGGTAGATGGAGGAGTAAGTTCTATGTTGATATGATCATCTTGTATGGATAGGAGAGTATCCATTAGACCATTTTAGTATCTTGGAGATACAAATTCTTGATCTTGATTAATTTTGGGATTGCTTCTGACATGCTTTGGATCAAGTTCCTAACATGGGTCATTTTCAAAGGATAGATTGCTTACAAAGGGTTCTTGGACATCATCATTAGGCATGGTAAGTGGTTCAATATCCTCTTCATCTTTGAGTGGACTTGGATCAAGTGTTGAGTCAAGGATTCCTTCAGTATCTGTAACTATGAGGTCAAAGGGGGTCAACATGTCTTGGAAAGAACCATTGCTAGACTTTGGTAAAAGATTTTGATCATGCTTTGGAATAAATTTTTGAGATATGTTCTCTAACTCATAAGGCGATTTTGAGACATTTTCAATATGATCATTGGTCGATGGATCATGCATTATGTCAATAGAATAAAATAATTATAACACTCCTTGAAATAGATCACTAAAAAGTGGCTCTTGATGTATGGTGAGTTGATCATCAGATGGGGTAGAAACATCTTCAATGTGCTCCTTAATTGAGAGATCTTGAACATTGTTTTCAACAATTGTGGCAAAGATATTGTGAATGTCTTCAACCATAGGTTCAATTGATGTTGACATTTCTTGGATTGGATCATTGTTGGTTGGTGGATTTTGATCATGATTGAAAAGTGACTCTTGACATATGTTGATTTGATCATTGGATGAAGTAGAAACAGCTTCAAGGTGCTCAGTGGTAGATTGATCTTGATCCTTCTCAACAATTGTGGTGGAGAGATTGCCAATGCTATCATTGTCCCCAATAGTGATTATCTTTTGATCAATCAGGTCTTGGATGATTTTTTTGAGTCGAACACAATCTGATGTTCTGTGTCCCTCTATTCTATGATAATCACAAAGGTGCTTCTTGTTATACCCTGGTAGTTTTATGTTCAGTTCTTGATAGCTCCCATAGACGGGGAGCTTGATGATATTTTCTTGTACCAATTGTTGCAGGACTAATTTGATTGGTCTCCCTAGTGGTGTGTATTTCCACCTATTACCCTGTGAGACTTGTACTTTAAATTGACCTTGTGGTGATTGTTTTTGGAGGTGGTGAGTGATCTTTGAGATGTGGTGCTTGATCCTCGAGATGTGGTGATTGGGTTTTTTGTTGATGTTGTTGATCTTGATATCTGAATTCTTGACATTGGAGATATTGTTCTTGATGTGGTTGTGGACACAACTCAATGCTTTGATGACATGGATTAACCAATGGATGAGTGTATTGATTTTGGAGTGAAGATATCTCTTGGCTCAATAATTCAATTAGTTTGGCATGTGAAGCAAGTTGCTCTAGTGAAATTTGATCTTGATTTTGAATTTGACTCCCTTGATTTGGCTTAAGCAGATTTGGGATGTATACTTGTGGTGTTAGCATGGAATCATCAAAAAATTGATTTTGAACAATGTTATGATTTGGGATGGTGTTCAGATTTAGCCTTATAGGTTGAAATTGAACATTGTCTTGATTTAGGTAACTTTTATTTTGGATGGTGTTACCTTGACTTGGACCAATACATGGAGTTGTTAACATATTGTTTGGACTTTGGACAACATTCATATTATTTGCAAACATATCCATCCCAAATTTTTCCAAGTGTGGATTTGAATTGTTCATGTTTGGAAAACTTGTACTTGGCATGTATGGATTTGGTGGGAAGATGTCGTTTGTTTGTGGAAGACTCATGCATTAGGTGTTTGGTTGATAGATTTGTAGGTTTGGACTCGAATTTAAATCTACCATCAGGAAATATGTTCCAAACTTTTGAATGGGCATACTTACATTTGTACCATCAAGGTTTGTAGGGGATAATGATCTCATGTCCAGATTGTATAAATGTGATTTTTGATAATCAATCGGCATTGCAAGGTTTTGAAAGTTTAGTTGATTTGGATTACTCATGATGTATGGAGCAAGTTCATATTCCATGTTCTTCTTGTGTTGAGGTCTAGTTTGGACCGTAAAGTAAGGATCAATTTTCAAGAATGTGGGAGGTGAACCTCTAATTCTTTGGGTTGATCCAAACTCTAGGTACAAAAAAGAAAGTCTAAGATTTTAAGGATCAAAAGGATGGTGATGAGATATGAAAGATGGATGATTGGTAAATGATTGGAACTCTTAGGAAACCTTGAAGAGGATTCGAAACTTTAGGACTTGGATTGATGTTTTGATTTGATTTGGATTGGTTTGAATTGATTTGGATAGTGAACTCGTAAACTCTAAGAGGTTGGATGTTGTCCTGGAGTAAATTTTTCCACAAGATGTTAATTTGACTAAATGTGTAAAGAAGGATTCATCTAGACACACCTAACCAAACAAGATGATTTTGATTTGATTTGATTTTGGATTTTGGATAGTGAACTCATAAACCACAAGATGTTGGATGTTATCAAGGGATAGATTTGTTCACAAGGACTAATAATTTGACTAAATATGTGGAGAAGGATTCATCTACACATTCTAATCAAACGAAATGATTTTGATTTGGTTCCAATTTTTTCCCAAAGTTTAGCATGAGGGATTTTTTCAAGATTTCCAAGAATTTTTTGTGAGGTGATTCTGATTTGATGTTAGGGAGATGGATGGAAGTTTTGATTTTGATCCTAAGAGACTTAGAGAGACTTTGTTTACTAGGCCAAGATATTGACGAACACAATTTTCTCTAAGAGTAGTTCAAAACCAATGCATGAAAACCATATGACCAAAAGAGACCAAGCACATGTGTGGGGTTGAATTTGAGTTAACTTTGTTTAATGAGTTATTTTTATCACAAACACTTCTTGATTAGGTTTTGAAACTAGATGTCTAATGTTTTAATTTCTTCTCATCCCACAAGGTGTGTTATGTGGAAATCAAGGAAATTAAGGAAAAATTTGCCTAATGTTGACCTTACTAGGAGAAAATTGAGATGAAATCCAAATGCTTAGAAGCCTCTAAGGATGAGAATCCCAAGGGCAAGCAATAACATGCAAAATTCATTCAAGGATATTTACTTCTCCTAAAGGGTTTGAGGTTTGATGCTCATGTTGAATGTATATTTTCCAACGTTTTCGATCAAGAAAAGTGTTTTGATTTCAAGAATAATCACAACCCTATGGATATGAAAGACAGTATTTGTTGAGTCCCCACTTGGAAAAGTTTAGCTACACTTATCTTTAGTGAATGGTTAGATGCTTGACCCCACTGGCTCCCCTCCACGAAACTCACTTATATGGGGCAGCCAAGCATCAACACCCATGAAACTCCCATGGCATGCTTTCCATTTCTACTAAAGACTGTAAAAGTGTGGGGTGACTTCAGAACAGTTGTTCTTGCACCAACAAATAGATCAAGGATTTTGGTAATTTCTACAACAAGGGCTTAGTTTGGACTTTCCATTTGTAGGAGTTGACCCAATGTGGCGAGAGACCATTGCCACCCTTCTTGTCTGAGTCAACCGCGTGATACTGGCATTTATTCCAATACCCACATTTATATCCCAGCTATAAATACTCTTGGATTTAGAGTGTTACTAGTTGAGTCATTCCCTTGGGTGAGTACTTTTTTTCCAAGGAAAGCCCTCTAAGATAAACAAAAGCGAGTAAACATATTCATAGTTTGATCAACCTTCGTTTAGAAACAAAGGGAGAACACATGCAATAGGTTTACTCACACCCGCAAAGTGTTTTATTCAATTTTAAACCCAAAACGAAGTGTGGAGGCGATCACTTTATCTCAACCTAAGATCACAAAAAAGGCCTTTTGATTCTCAAGATCATTGTGAAGCATGAGAGAAGCGCATACGTCCTTTTCGATGATGTTAATTTAAGTAAAAATAAAAAAAAAGTAGCACATGTTCATTTTAACCTTTCAAAGCAATTGTGAATTCTTTTTAAAGCACCAAAGGACAAGTGAGAGTTTATTTGTTCAATTGTTAATCCAAAATCAAAGTCTAGTAAGTTTGTAGTGTTCAATTTTAGCCCAACTTTGAAAAAAAATAAATGATCTAGTTGGCTTAAAACAAAAAATTAAAGTAGTAAATGGAAGCTCTAATAAGCATTAAAAAATATTTTTTCCAAGTTCAAGTGCCCACTTTCCAATTCAAATCTGTTGTTATTTGATTCCTACGTGAGAGAAACCACCGTCGTTTCTTGATGCCAACCTGCAAATGATGATAATGATTCCAAATTTTTTGACAATGATTCTAAATATCTATGTGAATATCATTTGGTCACCATGACTCCAAATCTATAGAAATTCATGATATAAGTTGTGCAAAGAAATATATCAAACACAAAAACAAATGAATCTACCAAAAAGATAAAACAACATTGAAATTAGAAACTTTTATTATGGGATTTGCATGATAGTTAAGATATTTGCATGATTTCCAAACTCGAGATTACTATGTGAATTCCAATGTTTGTTTCAAAAAAAACAAATCAGAATTATGAGTTCTCACAAATGGCATAAGCACAAGATTAAAATATTATGCTGACTCAACAAATAACCTTTACTACACCCCACTTTTGTGCAGCAATTAATGAAGACAACAAGATTGAAATACAAGAAAGCCAATAGTAATGAGGAACATCGCTATCAATGAGAGAAGCATAGACAACATACATTACCTACTATTTGAAATGATGCCTCAGGAAGCAATGGAACTGTTTGATATGATGCTTCGCCTCTATCTTACACATAGCATCCTTATCTCCTACTTCCCACGCGTAGCTCTATCTGTTATGTCACCTCAATGTTGACTTTCTGCTTTGTTTCACACACCATTTTGCTGCACACGCTACCATACAATGTCTCTTGGTGATTCCCTATCTTATCCTTCCACTTCGCCACTTGCCACTATCAGGATTTCCACACAGCCTTGGGGCAATCGTTGCAACAAGTACTTACAACTCATAAATAATCTCTGATGATTTTTTTTTTAGATGGGGACATTTCATTAAATGTGCTTCATTGAGTTACTATCAGCATATGGACAGGTTGAGAAAGTAGAAGGAAAAGGCATTTCAACAAGTTTCGAGAGGATAAAACAAAAGGCAGAGATGAGGTGCTTTTAAGAGCTTGCAAGGTTGATGCAATTAGTAGGAAAAATTTGTGCCTAATGAGGCAAGAATTTCATGCTACACTCCATTGGAACGTGTACAGCCAGTGACCATTCACAATC
The DNA here is from genome assembly GCA_007258455.2 of Sequoia sempervirens. Taxonomy (NCBI): domain Eukaryota; kingdom Viridiplantae; phylum Streptophyta; class Pinopsida; order Cupressales; family Cupressaceae; genus Sequoia; species Sequoia sempervirens. The sequence continues at coordinate 309,071,212 of VDFB02000008.1, forward strand.
TTCAAAAAAAATGTTTAAGTTAATACAACTAGCAGGTGTAAAGAAAACACACCCAAAGCTATGTTTTTAAAAAATTTCAAACTGATGTAGCTGGCAAGTGTAAAGCCAAATTCCTCAGCCTTTGAGTAGCATCCTCGTAGCAGAGATCACATTCACTTTATTGCATTGAGAGAAACCTAGCAAGATATCTCAGGGACTAGTCAAATCATAGTTACAGTGGCAACTTAGATCATAGTCGTGCCTAGGATGGAAGATCATAGGCCTAGAGATGTTGTTTTGTCTTCAAAAAGAAAAGCAATATTTCTATAAATAGTCATGCCCTCTCATATGATGTACCCACTATCATTTAAGGTCGATTACTACAAGCAAATATTAGCCAACTACTTCAAAATATTAGCTTGGTTTGCCATGTAAGACATTTTGAATGAAAATAAGCTTTCACGATATTAAATACGTTTGTAGAGCAGCAACCAAACTAATCTTAAATGTGTTTTGCATGTGGTAGATTAGAAATGGTTGTTAATATGAGAATCCATGTTGGATCGAAGGTATGTGGCACAACAAGACTACCAACTCAACAATCAATTCCCACTGGTCGATGTAATCTCAACTCAAGATTAAGACATATTCGGCTCCAAAAGTGTACCAGATCAAGCCCACATCTAACAAGTCACATAAATGAAAGAGCATGAAACAACATCAAAGTTTTGAAAGAATAAACATGTGAGGATTGCAAGAAACACATAAGGAAAAGCAGGAAAAGTCTTTTTGGAAACACACAAAGATGTCTCAAACAGCATAATCATCCCTTCTGTTATGGCGGTTTTGATTTATGGTGACATTGAAAAATACCATCTATGTATAACAGCACACACAATGTATAAATATGTGCATAAAAGTGTACACAATAAATTTGCATAAATTCATACCCATGCATAAATCACATCGATTCATTCGTTTGTGTATACTCTACATCTATGTGTACTCTGGCGGTATTAAAGGCCATCAATATCTTCACACTAAATATACTTTCAAAAGCTCGGCATACAACATTTAACATTCAATATTTATTGACAGGAAAATAAAATAGTGACCTGCCTAACACGATGCCTCCAAGGTATTAAAGGATGCCTTATAGAATCAAGAGGTTGTTGGGCCATTTGTAGATAGTTATGAAGAATTAAAAAGAGAGCAGCCGCAACAGTGACTTTTATTGAGAGATCATCAAAATCAACAAAAAAGAATGTTGAGACAATATTAAAGTCGATAGTGACATGCAAAATCACAGAAAGCATCAAAATTGAGAGGTCAACATACCCACGTTACAACCTATGTACCTTGGAATTTTACCCTACTCTAATGTGCAAAATAACTAAAAATGCAAATGATAAAAGACTAAGGACACTTCAAGATTAGCCTAAAGAGTGATAAAACAAGAAGGAAAATAGATGAAATGAGATGTAAATGGTTATACCTTCCTTGTTGAAGACTCCTTGGTTGGCCCTTGATTAGGATGATTTTGTGTGCTCCTTAGATGGCTTCTTGAGTGGCTAAATGCAAGATCAACTTATGCAAAATGATTAAAATGGATGGCTAGATGATAATGAATGACTGAGAATGCAAATTGTTAGCATAAGGTTGTTCAAATCCAAAGTGTTGAAAATGCCCTTGAGGAGGGGGTATTTATAGGAGAATTTGAATTCTCTAGAGAATTCAACGGTGGAGATTCATCCATCAAGGTCAAGATGAAGGGCTATGGTGAGTTGAGAACTCACAAGCCCTCACATCTTGACAAGTGGATGGTGAAGTGGCTAAGAGGAGATGAGGTGTAAGTGAGGTGGCCAAAAGGTACATGAGGTGGAGGAAGGACAATTACCTTGCAAGTACATTCCCAGATGGGAAGAATCTTGGGTGAATAAAAGTGAATTTTAAATTCACAATGATTAGAAGAATCTAGTGGATAAGACAATGTTCCCAAAAGGTGGGAGTTTGTCACATGTGACTTGATGTGACAAGTCAAAGGTTCTAGAAGATGCATGGGAAAAGGGGATTCTAGGAGGAATAAAAAGGAATTAAAAATTCTTTGGGGAATGGGGAGAGTTGACAAAGGTATTAATTAGGTTTAACTAATTTGTAATTAGAGGATAATTAGGGGTTAATGAGGATTAGAAGCCAACTTGCAAAAGTTGGAGGATGTGACACATCCTAATCAAGGATTAGGCATGTGCACATCCCTAATGAAGAAATTAGGAGATGGATTAGGATTAGATGAAAATGACATGTGAGGAATTAAATAAATGTAATATTTATTTAATTCATTTGATGAAAAGGGGATTAAGGAGAGTAAAGTATTTAATTATTAATTAAATACCTTAGGGATTTGGCAGAATTAAGGATATTAATTAAATAATAGCAGTATTACTTAATTAACGAAAATAAGATGAAAGGGAATGAATTTGGATAAATTAAGTGTCCAAATTTAGATGTCTACACAACCATAAGTGGAGAGCTTATTAAAAATAATGAACAAGGCTCTATTGCATTCTTGTTTAGATAATATAAAGTCACATTAACCCTACTCATTGTTAGCTTTTGAAGAGAAATATGAAGAGACTGCAGATTCCTGATAGTAACGCAAGGGAAAACGCATGATTGTGTTGAAACATTAATCAAGCAAATATTCAAAAAAGCTTAGAGGATTTTTTTTCAGATGTTATAGTTGGAAATGCTATGTGTGCAAAATGCTCAAAACCAGATAATGAAAAAAAAAAAAAAAGCATTTATAGTTGCAAATAACAATCAATCAGTACCAGATTTAACCTATTGACATGAATACTCAAGAAATTCAAAGTTTTGACAAAGATTATGAAGGAAAAGGAGTAAAGAAAATCATCCCATAATTATTATTTTAAACATTTCAAATTTAAAGAACTTAAACAAACAAAAATGAGAAATACTTCAAATAACTCCTAAGAATTCAAATCATCCCTCCTTCTAGAGCCATTTTGTGGATGCTAAATTTGCAAATGGCTTAAATCATAACATAATATTATCATGTTAGTTATTTCAAACACATTACATTCAACATCCCTATGAAATATTTAACCATGCTAAAATATGCAAACTAAATAGAACAAAAAAAACTAATTGCAAGCATATAAGAACATGACCAAACCCTATCCCATAGTGGATTGGTGCTTCTATGGAAATAATCCCTTTCTCAACCCTTGATAAGCTCTTGATATGTTGATTATCAAGATGATGAGTTGTGGAGTGGACAAAATTAGCTCTCCATTGAAGAGAGTAACTTTGCATGAGGATTGTGGATGATTTGTTGAAGAATGAAGCTTCTACTTATAGACTCTCAAGTTGAAAGAGTGCTCAAAAGAGAGCACTGTGGGACAAAGATTTAGCCAATGAGAAGGAGCCACTTGTCACCTTGTGAGTGGTTGAGGAATGTACAAGTTTTGGTCAATGTGCCAATAAATGAGATTGGTTGGCCTTTTCAAATTTAAATTTGGTTTGTTGGAGGGAGAAAAAGTGACTTTAATGCCAAGTGGGGGACATGTAAGAGGGGAGTTATTGCCATGTTGGAAGGGATAAGTCAACTTGCTTTCAAATTCAAACTTGAGGAATATTCTTCAAAGATGCTTTGTTGAGGGAAAATGATGATTTTAATAAATGAATTAAAATGCTTTATTGGTGCAATTGGGAAAAGTTAGAGGATGTGATGGGTGATTAGATTAGATTAACTTAGATGATGATTAGGTGTTTTTGACCTATTTTGACTTAGATACTTTGATTTATTTAAATCAAAAGGGATGGAATATGAATTTGAGATTTAATTAAATAAAGTTTGGTTTATTTAATTAAAAGGATGATGTGAGATCAATTTGAAGGAGATGAACTTAGGAGATGGTTTATTTAATTCAAAGATGGAATGTCAGGATTTGATTAAAAATTGATATGTTTAATGAAATGAGGTAATGATAGGCTTAGATTAAATAAATTTAATTTATTCAATTTAAATGGATGATCCTTGATTTACCTAATGAATGGATTTAGTGAGCTTGATTTATTTAATGAATGTATGAATATGAATTTAATTAAGTGCATAATGCTAATTTCACGTGTCTACATATAGTACTATGGAATTGTACAAAGATGATATATGAAGCAATTATCTTTTGTTTAGGAATAATGACCCTTGTAGAGGAGATGCATATGGAAACACTAGTACTAGAATCTAAGGTAGAAGAAGCAATAAAAGAATTTCCACAAGGGGTTCAAGTAGTAGAAATCTCATTGGATTAATATTGCACAACACAAAAGAAGGTTTAACAAAAGGAAGGAAGCTACCAATCAATGGATATTTGGATTTGGTTGGTGAAGCCAACCATGGAGAAGCTAGTTGGAATTAAATAGATCTATATCTAAGTCACCTTGAGATCCTTCCAAAAAGGCCCCAAAAGTTGGTACAAAGGTGATAAATGGAGCAAAAAAAATCTTTTAGAGTACGAGTAAAGTCTATACAAGATGACAAACCTAATAATTTAAAGGTTTCTACCAAGTCAATTTTTGACTTAGAAGATGCAAATCCTATGAAGAAACTTAATGATAAATTTATTGAAGAAGTAAAGTAAATTAATATTTTTGAAATTGTATTTAGAAATAATAGAAATGGTGAAATGAGGGAAAATGATGTAAAATTTGATGAAACCTTTTCCAAAGAAAAAATGAAAATTATATTTGTTACAGAGGTAAGGATTGCTACTACATATGTGAAGGTCAAGCAAATGAAATCATAATTGAAAATATTGAGCGTGTATTGAGAGAATTTGTTGCTATTGAGGTTGTTGCCTATTTTTTATAATCACCAAACATGGGGGTTCATCTCACAAGGTCCATTCTCCTATTGATGTTTGGAAAGTCTTTATATTTATGCTTGCAAGCATTGAAATTGAGATAAAATAGTAGGTGTTGCTAGAAATGTAGCCTTTGGGCTTATCTTAGTTGTAAAATCATGTGGGAATGACATCCAAGGTACTACTACATGAGATATAACTGAAATGCATTGTATATTTTTTGGTGAAAACATAAATGAAAATTACATATTTTATTGGATACTTAAGTAGTTAATAGTTTTACTTTTAGGGAAAAACAATAAGCTTCAAGAAGTGTTGCTTTTGATTGATACTTGTTATAATTTCTTACAACTTATAATGAGTTGTTTCTTCTTGAATATAAAAATCTATTACGTGATTCCTTTTTTTTTAATTTCTATAATTATTCTACATAAAATCATTCACATTCAACAAAGTTATCCTTAAAATAAAATTAACTTCATTTATTCATCATTTAGCCTTGTTAATATATGCTATTTTGTGATAGAATTTATTAATTAATTTTGATACATGAATGGAAGCCAATAGATATAACAATTTATGTATTTTTCATGTTGGTTAGAAATAAAACATGGGTTGGATTTTCATATGAGCTTTGAACCCATACTTTTTAGCTCTAATCCCTCTACTTCGTAACAACTTTTCTTGGATTGTGTTGTCTCATTTTAGATCTTGGTCTTGGTATATGACCTTGACGATAGTCCTCTTAAACTTGTTCCCTATCTTGGATTTGTAGCCTTTAAAGTGTAACCCTATTTCTCTATCAATACATATCTCAAAGATCCCTAGTCAATAGCTTAAAGGATTAGAGAATGTAGCTACAAACTGTGATGATCAACCAAAACTGGTCACAATAGTGTATAGAGAGAATACCGAGTATCTCTATTAGTTTGGTAGAATGATTTTTAATTTCTTCAATTAGTAAGTAAATTGTTAACAGGCTCTTCCTCTTTGAAATTGGGAGATTATATTTGGGATGGTAGACACAAAGCTATGTATGGTTCACATAGAAAGTTATGGGTCCATGCTTTGTGTTGTGATTTTATATTATTCATTTATATCGAGATGAGATTAAACATCATACTTTTTTCTATGCAACTTGCTATAATTCTTCGTCATTATCATTGACAAACTTGCCAAAGTATTATAAGAACCATATTTATTGAATTGCCAAGAATCATAACAAGGTGTTACATGCACTTAAAATAGAGATAAAAATAATGATATAGAGTTATTTTTTTGTTGGTAGATAACAATTTTGTTCTATTTGTTCTTTCTTTCAATTTATAGATTATACATAGTGAATTTTTTTTTGGTGGTTAATTATGGTTATAAGATATCTTAGTCCCTCGCTGAGCCCATTTCCTATCATGGTACCACTCACTTTGATATTTTCAAGTCTTCTAGTTCAACAAGGCAAAAATCTAATTTTTAGATGTTTTAGGGATAAAATAATCCCAAAGATTACCTTGTGAAGAAATAATTATTTACTACAAATCTCAATAGATGCATCCATCGGGATGCCTCTATCTACCTTCATAATCCAAATAAAAATTAATAAACAACCAAATGCATTTATTGGACATGCCTTTGTCTAACTCCTTAATCTAAATAAAACATAATCAATGACTACCTATTTGGAATTTTTTTGAAAAATACAAAGTTAATCAAATAAAAAATTAAGTTCCATATGTATAACCACATCACAGACTATAGAAGAACTTTTTTCAAAACATAAAAAAAAATCAAAAATGAAAAGTCATATACAATTAGATTTGCATTACGTTGGGGAAACAATTTTTTTTGAAAAATCAAAATTTTTTCATCATTCTATACCCCTTAGTCTTGAAGACTTAAGAAACATTATAAATAAATAAATAAGGGTATGCACCTTTGTCAGTAAATGATATCCCTTTACTGTTGTATTGCAAGTCACACCACTTTAATCATAGACAATTCTCACTCTTTTGCAACAAGCTCACATTCACAATCTTCACCTCCAAACAATGTTATTTTTTTCTCTATTACTTACAACATTCAAAAACACAAACTTCAACAAAAATCCTCCCACACATTCTATATATCAAATCATAATTCTCATATCATCGTGACTTCAAATCCCACCGCTAATCATGCACAGTATCTCTCCTTTCAATAGTCAACATGAATAGATTATAACAAATCTATAACAAGACGTGTTATTAAACATTAATTATTAATTACTAAAAATTATAATTAAGATGATAATTAATAATGTTATAATATACATATTATAGTAAGATTATTATAATAATGATAATACTAATTATTAGTATATTTAGTATTATAATTATAATAAGAGTAATTATTATTAATTATGATTATAATTATAATAAATAACACTATATATACTATAATTGATATTAATTATGTTACTATAATAATTATACTTTATTATAATGTTCTTATAATATTAATAATAATTATATTTTAATATTAATATTAATTATTCTATGTTATTAGTTCAAATGAACCAATACGAGTAAAGAATTAAAATAAGTTGACTATTTTTTTCTAATGTATATATTTTTCTAAAATTTATATCAATATATGAAAACTAATTTTCTTTAATTCTATTAGATCATAGTATGTAGAGTCATATTAGTATGAGGTAAACATTTTGACTAATGTGTCACTATTTGATGCTATTCATTTAAAAACACTATTTCTAAATAGTATAAAGTTTGTCTATAATATGTCTAGTCAATTATGCACTAGTAAAAGTGGAACTATTTGATTTGATTAACAAAATCATAAAATTGATTTTTTGTTGTTGTTTAATGTATAATATATTATATACCATAATCATGTTATATTAATAATAATATAATAATATAATATAAAATTGGTATATTATTGTTAGTATATGTTATATATATCTATACTATATATAAATTAATTAATATAATATAATATAATAATAATCATACTATAAAATATATTAATAAAATATATTAATAAAATATATTAATAAAATATATTTATAAAATATATTTTAAACTCATTATGTATATATAATATATATAATTAAAATTATATAAAGATATATAATTCTTGATATACTATATATAATTACTACCAATATGATTATTATTATATATTTATGATATATATAATCATATATTAGCAATTAATTAATATAATAATATTTAATATACAATAGAATATTCTTTTCAAATATTTTTTTCCTACTACACATTTAAAAAATGTATTACTACTACTTAAAGCTATTACATATTAAACAAAAACAATTTCTTCATAGCCACCTTCATACATTTTTTGGAAGAAGTAATGAATATTTGTAAATGTTATTTGTTTGTAATAAAATATCTTTTCATGTTTTATGTTCAACACTTGTATAATAATTATTTCAATACATTTTATTACTATTTTAATTATAGGTGTGACTTCTTTTCTAAAAAAGTCAAATGACTCCACTTTTAATTCTCTCAAATATAAATAGGAAAAAGATTCTAACAATAGTAAATAGTTGACTAATAAAACCATTCATATCTATTATTCAATAGTATCATTTAAAGCAATAGTATCAAATAATAATGTGAAACCAATTAGGTCCACTATTAATTTTTACTATAGTCAAAACAAGCAAAAAAAAATTCAAGTAACTTACATCATATTAATAATATTGTATACTATTATCTAATAGAATACTAGGTAAAGTAATTTGTATGTTTTGAAATAAAATTAGAAAAATATATACATTAGAAAGTATAGTCAACCTATTTTAATTCTTTGATTTAAATGGTTTATTCTTTACCATTTAAAAAACCTAATGGATGCATTAACATTCTTGCCTCCCAATAAGAACTAATAAGATACTATTTAACATAAATGTGTGTAATTTGTGTACTCATTTTTGAAGGATATTGTTATTTGAACTCAATTTTTAGGTTGTACATGTTTATTGTTACATTGATGGTTGTCATTGCACCAAAAGATCGACCTGTTAATGCTTGGTTGTACAAGGAATACTAGGGGACACACCATCTTGCAACACTCCCCCCCGGCCCCTAGCGCAAGGGAGGGGTTTGAACCTGTGACCTCGGCTCTGATACCAATTGTTACATTGGTGGTTGTCGTTGCACTAAAAGATTGACCTCTTAATGCCCAATACAACTACCAAATTTATACAAGATCCATAGGAGGTGGTTAAGCCATGTCACAAACCCAAGTGTCGCATTGAACAAGGAAGACCAAGGGACACACCATCTTGCAACATTTACTTCACTCAAATGGCCTCTAAGAATTAGTGATTGTATACCTTTTGTTTATCATTATAGATAAGATACTTTTAACATAAATCATTTATGGTTTACATTTCCGCCCTCCACTCAAAAATACTTCAGTTAATGGGCCCTTGGTCTACTAGTGAAGTTGAAAGGTTCTAAATGAGCTCACTAGGGATCAAGTCTTGTTGAGTGCAAAGGCTCTGACACCTTAAAAGGGATGCGGTGGGGATTGTGCCCCCGACGGATTTTTGCGGAATGGATACCCCTAAGACCTTGGCTCTAAGCTAAAGGGGACCCCCTTGGGGGTATCTCCAACAACAAAAAACACTTCAAGTAAATATTCTTACGTCTCACAATGCACCCCATTTCCCTATGAAAGCAAATATGCCGTCAATTTTTTGAAACACATGAAATTTGTGTTAAAATCATTGAACATTTTTTTGACATATTTTTTAAGGAGAAAATAGAAAATTCTATTGCTTAAACCAAAAAAGATCCTCCCACATAACCTTATTGGTAATTATCTTAATTTTGGAACCACAAATATCTTCTTGTTAGTACTTGCCATTGGCATATACTATTGTAATGAGTTTGGCTTTTTTTAGTTAACTAGTTATTAATAATTTAGTTTTCAACTAATCAAAAATAATTTAAAATAAAATTCAATTTTGTAAAGTCAACTTGTAAAATATTTAACTTTACAAATTATAAAAATTATTTCTTGTGCATATGATTGGTTAAAAAGTTGTGTGTTATTGACCCTAGGGAAAGCAAGGTAAACAATTTTTTAAGGAATGGTTTTTCATTTTTTGCTTTATAAAGTCATTTCATTAAATCTTTCTAAAATAAATAAATATTACTTATTTTGACTTTTTTTAAGAATGTAATTGTTATTTTTTTATTAAAAAAATCACAAAAATAAATTAACTATTTTATAGAGATTTGGATTCACATTATTAAAATAATAAATAAATTAAAAATTATTTTATTCTTTTCATTAGACTAATATCTTTGTTATCAATGTTTTTAATATTTTATTGTATAATTTAATTATTACATGCTCTCCTTTTCATTAATAATTTTTTTCATCATGTATATTTTTATATTAATTTATATATATAGGTTCTCCAAATAAATTATAACCTATAATATATAGGTATATAAGATAACCTATATTATTTTAGATCTTTATTTTATATAATATACAACCTATTTTAATATAGATAATATTAATTTATATATATATATATATATATATAACCTATATTAATGTATAATTTATATATATTATTTCTATTTATATCTTATGTTATTCAAGGTAATATTTTGTAGGTAAATAAGTTAATCTACATTGTGTAGGTAATATATTAATTTTTATTTTACACATTTATATTAATATATATGATAGGTTATTTTATTTTGTATGTTCTCCTTTAATCTATATTTATATATATTAATATAAATTATTATGATTTTATCTATTTATATAATATATAGTATAGGTTATATATATTATAATCTATTGTATTTTAACCATCTACTTTTTTATTTTAATTAAATCATTTATTTAATTTTTCAATTTGTATTTTATATATAATCTCATCTTTTTTCTTTGGTTAAATTGTTATTGTTTTAAGTTTTAGTATATTTTCCTTTATATCTTCCTTCATTTCTTTCAATAGTTTTGGTAATTATTCCTCAATCATTTTGTTATATAATTCATCTTTATAATTTTCTTAGAGTTATTTATTCACTCTTTGAAACATTTAAAGTTTAACCTTTATTGATCATTTATTTGTGTTATATCATATTATTATATTATTCATTCTTTTATGTCTTCATCATTTTTTACCTATTTTCACTTTTACTTTATTTTTTAATCTCCTCCCTCTCTACCCTCTCCCACCACTTAACTCTTCTTAAGGTCATTTCTACAATCATATTCTTCATTACCCTCTTCCTATGATGAATCATTGAGTTAGGGTTGGGGTAAGATCATTAGAGTTATTTATTTATTATTTGAGACATTTAAATTTAACCTTTTTTGATCCATTTATTTGTGTTATATCATATTACTATATTATTCATTCTTCTATTATGTATTTATCATTTTTTTGCCTATTTTCACTTTTACTTCATTTTTCAATCTCCTCCCTCCCTACCCTCTCCCACCACTTAACTCTTTTTAAGGTCATTTCTACAATCATATTCTTCATTATCCTCTTCCTACAATGAATTATTTAGTGTGGTTTGAAACTTACTCAAAATAGCATACATAGTTTAATCTAGAAGTATTTACTCTATCATTCATGGACTTTGAAAAAATCATACCATCTATAATCATCAATTTGTTAATTATTTAACAATTATTGATTTGAATGAAGAGATATAGTTGCACTTGTGTCTACAACGAATCAAATCTCATAATTTAATATAATATATTTTATTTTTTAATATAGATATAATTAAAAATAAACAACTTGTAATAATTAATCATTTTAATATATAACAATTTTATATTAATAATAAAAGAAGAAATATTGCCAACATGTAATATCTAACTTTCAATGATTTTTAATATATATTTATATTTATTTTATTTATAAAATTTATTTAATATATAATAATTTGTAATATAACATTTATTAAATATGTTATTTATTTAAAAGTTAGTGATAAACATTAGGTTTATAGTTATGGATATGTTATTTATTTAAAAGTTAGTGATAAAAATTAGGTTTATAGTCATGGATAGTGTTACAATCATAGTTAGGGTTAGAGATATGGATAGTGTTACGATCATAGTTAGGGTTAGAGATAGGTCTAGGATTAAGATAATGGTTTAAAATTTAGTGTTAGGGTTAGAGTTATTGTTAGGGTTAGGGTTAGGGTTAGGGTTAGGGATAGAATTAAAGTTAGGGTATGAGTTAGGGTAAGGTTAGGTCATTAAAATAACTAATTAACAATACTAAAAAACTATAATTAACAAAACTTACATTTATTTTTATTCACATTAATAAAACTTACATTTAATTTTTATCAAATCTAAAAAACAATAATTACAATACTATTAAGGCAAGTACTAGCGCACTTGTTTTTGTATCTTTTTATCTAGTTTTTAGATGTAATGAGCATTCCAAATTGACGGGCCAGTTCACCTTTCCAAAATATTAATAATTTAATACTCATTTATATATGACATTTATATTTGCGAAATAAACTATTAATTCAAAACCACTAACTATAAAGAAAAGGTTGTACCTGGTACATTACTTGCTTAACAACATCACAATTGACCTCATGTCTTATGCAAGCCCAAAAAAAACAATTATGAAGTTAAAAGATAACAATTATAACATACCCATTAGAGGAAAACCCTTGATTGTCGTTCATGATCCGATTGTTGTTTACTCCTCATTCACCTACCCCTCCAATAACCGTTTACATTTTAGTCATTACATTATTTTAGTTATGCCAATAAAAAATTAGACATTACACCAGTATATGTTCACTACTTAGTGTGTAACTAACCAACAAAAAAAACAAGTTTAAACATATATTGGTGCAAATATGTTTTCAACACAAGTCAACTTGCACAAAATAAAGTCATTTTTTAATTAAATAAAGTACAACGATGTTTACAATAACCACTCCATGCAAGTGGCTTAAAGCTTCTAGTACATTGTATTTACATGTATACATAAACAATTAATGGTACACAATGTCAAATAATATAAAACATTATGAACAGTTAATGGTGTACATTCTCACATAATACAAAACATTGATCAACTTTATGAGCTATCAATTGCACATTCACCCACACTTCCCTTCACATCTTCATGCATTAACTCCATCTACTTATGGTACCTGCATAGACAGTTAATGTAGTGTCCCTCCAAATGCAACACTCTATTTTAGTTTGATTTAGTTTGATAGATAGATGCTTTGGTTGCACATGATACTATATTGTTTGTTTTTAGTTATGACTCCGAAATTATGTTGTTTTTATACTCCGTGGATGACACGTTTGATATCCTGAACATCTGAATTTTGTTTGTGAGTTGACATTATGGTTGACACTTATGTGATATGGATTATGTTGCTTATGATTTTTTATGTGGTTATTATGATGAAATGGTTGTTTATGATATATGATGTTCGTCGGTTTTGGTGAAGAAGACAGTGTAGCACTACTCATTCGTGAGTACCTACTATGTTGCGATTCTTCTTCACGGTGTGTTTGTTGATATATGTTTATATGTTTAACAGTGATGTTTTATGCAGGTACAGGTACCGGGTATTGGATCCACCTGCTTGTCAGGTTTGAGTGTACCCTAATCCAATGAAATTATGTTGATCCGGAGGTAGTGTCAGGTCCTTATTAAGCCATCATTCTTCATTGAACGAGTATCTTTTTGTCACCCATTGTTGTTGTCTAGTCCGTTTCTATTGTGTTGCACTTGTCTGTATTTTCATGTTTGGGAATTCAATATTTTAGTTAAATGATTATTTGTTAATATATTAGATTAAATGTTTATGTTTATGGTTATGGTTTAATATATTAATTTAAATTAAACAAGTTATTTACTTTAAAAAGTGAAAGTTAATTTTGTAAAAGTATTTAATTAAATATAATTGTTGACTTAATTGTGCAAATGGGATTTACATGAAAGACAAATATTTTAAAAGATGTTGTTTTCAACATGTTATGAATTTTGGATTTGGAGTTGAAAATGTGATATGAAGTTAAAAGGGTAAGTTAGAACTAATTGATCAATTGTGAATGCATGATTGACTATCAGTTAAGCTTCATGATTGAGAGTTAATTAAATGCATGAAATTTTTTTTGGGGGTTACAATTTTCATTCACGGGAATTTTCAGGAAGAATTTTCATGGCAATAGCTTTTAGGAATTTTTTTGCACAACAGTTGCTCTGGAAAAGTTTTCATCTCAAATTTTGAATTGCAAGTGTGTTATTGGGTTGGAATGCTTTGGTTTTCTTTGTCAAGTAGCTAGTGTTTTAAGTAGATTTAACTGAAGCTTCAAATTTGTTCCAGATCAGTTTCTAAGCCTTTAAAACAAGTTCCCTTCTTGTTTTGCAATATTTTTATCTATATTTTTTGAAAATTTTGCTTGAAGGATATCCATTTGGAAATGTATATTTTGTTGTTAGAAAAGAATTATTTCGCTAAACCTGCACAAGCAACAAAGGAAACAATTAGAAGAGTTTTCTTTTTAAGTTTTAAAGAAAAACATAAATTTGTTATTAACTCTTGATTTAAAAGATCAAACTTGTTGTTTTCCTTTTTATTTACTTATGAAGATTAGTTTCAGCGCTGAAAATAAACCAACTTATTAATTAAAACAATTAATGGAAGTATAAGAGCATATTGTTTAGAGAGAACAATGAACAAAGAATAGAAACACGTCTTTGGTGTTTTCTTTTAAGTTTATGGAATTTTCATTCTAAAAATTTGGATACAGTGTAATAGGATAACTTTGTAAATGTCTGAAAGCTCTCCTTAAACTGTTAGTGTAGATAATGTATTAATTTTTCTATTATATGAATTCCTTATTCTTACAAAACCTACACTCAGATAGAATATTAATATATTTCTTAATTCCTTAACTTGGAAATTATTCCTAAATCGGTTAGCACTGTATCTTTTCTTCTTAGATGTTATTTTATAAACTCCATACCCTCTAAATTCGGCTGATAAGCTGTTACAATTATTTATCTTCTGTATATAGTAGAAATCCTGTTGATTTTGATTTAAAAACCACGCCTATCATCTGTGACTATAATCTAAGATATTTCATTTACTTATGTCTTCCATCCAAATATTATGCACGGCTGGTAACCCTCAGTTAGCTCATATCTTCATTTTACAACCTCTGTTTGATTCTACTAGCATCATTTTCCCTTGCTATTGCTTAATCTGATCTTTGGATTTAAAGGCTACTTGGGATGTCTTATTCTCTTTAATTTACCTTGTTGATAGTCGCACACGGTTTGCATGTTGACTTCAGAGCTTTGAGTCTTTTATCATTGTCTTAGAAATTTATGGCTTATTTGTGACTCCTGTGTGTTGGCGATAATAATGGTTTATATCTTTGTTTACTGAAGACTTTAGTTTCTTCTTTTGTTCAGTGCCATGCATTCTTGAGGTTTGAGTTGTTTTTTTAAAACTTAAAGTCTTACTTTGTTACACACTCTTCTTGCATAATTTATAGAGATTTATATGTTAACTGAAATCTTAGTATGAGTTTAAATACGAGTGTCATGTTTAGCATATGTCTTTCTCTCATTTTCATGCGCGATAGTCCAAATATATAAATATGCCCAATCTAAGATAAAAATTTATATAATTTAAATCTTTATCAATAAAAATGTGTATTTAATTTATTCTTGGATTGAATTATATATTTGTCACAAATTTATTAATGTATTAAAATTATAATATGCATAATCTTTGTTCTGTAAATCAGTCATCTGAAGTGTTTATCTGTTTTAAGAAAATCTTTTAGTTTGATATGATTGCATGACATGCTAAATATCTATTTTCAGTTTATAATATTTCTTCTTAATTGAACTTTATATATATTATCTTTACATATAAATGCAATTAAGGGGATTAAACTATTTTATTCTTGATTAAGAATAATCTTAAAATTAATTGATTATAAATAAGATTTTTATTTAAATATGATAATGGATTATCTTTTATGGTTTTTGGTCTATAAAGTTGTTTTAGTGATAAGTATTTAATAAGCACTAATGTGCCATTTTTTGTAACACCCCTCCGTTTTAGATATTTGGATCGGCAGTGTTTTCTTGGTAATGTTTGATTATGCTTATGATGTGACTGTGAACTTAGTGATTATTTAATGAACTGTTTAGTGATGCACATGTTATATTATGATGTGACGATTGTGTCTGAACATGCTTTGACTTTGGAACTTAATTACTTGCGATTGTGATTGTTAAACGATGTGAAGTTATATGTTGATGTGATGTGATCTTATTTTGATGTTATCTTTATGACATGATTTGGAGTAACTTAGAAGATATCTGATTAAATGATGTTGTATGCTATTGATCATATATTTGATGCTAGTTGCATCAGTTAGTGATACTGTATTGGTGAAAGGGATGGATTGTATCACTCGCTTGTGAGCGCCCTACAATTCTGAGATTCCCTCTTCCCAGTGTGTTTAATCATATTATATATATATGTACGTTCGACATGCTCTTTGTTGCAGGTTGGCAGGTACATGACATCGACTCCACCTGGTTTCACAGGTTTGAGCGTGTCCATTTACCAATGGTAATTGATTGGGAGATAGTAGCTAGGTTTTCTGAGCCAAGTCATCACCCTAGTCATAATGTGTTGTCGGGTTGTTGTCGGGGTTAGTCGTTTTAACTTGGTCAGTTTCCCCTTGAGTGTTTATTTAATTTCAAATTTTAAAGTTTATTAAATGCTAGGTGTAGTTTAATTAATGATTAAATGTGTTTAGCAGCAATGTTGAAATGTGATTTATTTGATGAAATTAATAAAATAATTATTGGGTTATTGATTGATTTGATTAATTAATAAACTAGATTTAGTTTATTAATTAATTAGATTAATAGTGATATATTAAACGAAATAGTGATTTTGGCGTTATTGTATATCTAAATTCAAATGAAATTGAAAATGGAAGTTATATTGGATATTTAGGATTTAATTAAAATCTTGTCTGAATAGTTACGATTAAATTAAAATAAATAATTAAATGTTAATATGTTTTAATCCCCCCCTTTTGAAAAATATTGTTGGGGAAATAATTTATTGGTAATTTTGAAATGCTTATGTTTTATGAGAAATTTGGAAAATGCATAAAGTTGAATTAAAAATTAAAAATTGAGTTTTGAATTAAAAAAAATTAGAAAAATTCCCATGTTTTTAAATTATATTTGGTGAGTGGGATTTTTAGGTTTTTTGACCAAAATTGGGGAAAAACCTTATTTGTGAAAATGGAGTCTCATTTTAGTTTTTGGGGAATCTTGGATTTTTGGGGAGAGATCTTCTTGGTGGTGGTTTGGTTTTGGATTTGGGAAGGAGATTGCAGGTTGCTTGAGCTGGATTTGAAGAGGTTCTTGAAAGCTCCATTCAAATTTGCAAGTCTTGGAGAAAAATCAGGTTTCTCATACTCTTGCCTTGGTTCATTTTGAAAATAGGTTAAAACTTTGTGATGAATGTTTAAAAATCCTTGAAATCTTGCTTGGATTCGAATTAAACCCATGAAAAATTCATTTAAAACCATCAACACAAAACTTAGAGGGATTCAAATGGAAAGATTTAACTTATTTGACAAAATGGAGAAAACCCAGAAAAATTCGTCATATTTTGTGCTTGAAAAATTCTTCTTCTTAATTTTCTCCTCAATAAAATTTGTTCAATCTGATTGATAGTTTGAAATGGGTTTGTTTCATTTATATTTTTGCATATAAATCTATGCAACTGGGAGTTTGTTTTCAAAAATTACTGTGTGTAATTTCGTTCTAGTTTTTTTACCAGACTCAGGGTTGTTTTTTTTATTTTCGTTTGTTTTTGTTTTTGGGCGAAATTATTTAAATAAAAATAAAATTTATTTTTTTGTTTATGGTGGAGGCTGCCCACAGCCACCCCCCATCCATGGGGGTGCTGGCTGCAGTGCTCCCCATGGATGGTGAGGGGGGCTGCAAAGCAGTCACACAGGGGTTGCGCCCGTGTGTGAGGCTGTGTAGCAGCCACACAGGGGCACGTCCCCTGTTGGGGCTGCGAGCAGCCAAGGCCATTGGCCTTTATTTGTTTAAAAACAAACTTTATTTTATTAAAATTATTAGTTTTTATTAAATTTTATTTTATATTATATATTTACTATAATATATATATAATATATATATTAATTTTAAATTATTATATTATATATTTATTATAATATATATATTATATTAATTAAAATTTTGATTTTATATATGGATATAAATATATATTTAATGAATATATATTTAATATAGATGTTTAAAAATATAATATATATAATATGTATATATACTATATTTAGCATTTTCTTGTCTTCGCATCAAGTGGTAAAAATGGAATTTTATATGGGAAGTTTAAATTTATTTTTTTTAAATAATTTATTTATATGCAAATAAAATAATATTTTATTGGACATAGTTAAATAATGTCAAATAGTAGATTGAAATTTCCAAAAATGATTATGTGATTATCATATTTGAAGGAAATTGATATTTAAATAAATAGTCGTAAATTTTAAAAAGGATTGATTTTAAGGGATCAATTAAATGTATTCTAAAGACATAATTTGTATATGAAAAATAATAAGGGATAAAATATGATTAATTGAAATATATGAAATTATTAGAGATATTTTAATTAACGGGGTTTTATATTATTAGATATAATTTATTTAAGAAGCTGATTTTGATCATCAAAGTTGAAATAAACGGAACTCCTCAAATTAATCGAATTTATTCAAATTATGTTTTGAACGGGAAATCTTGGAATCCTAAATGATCTTTTATGGGTACACTTTTAGATGATATTTGAATATCGAAAAATAGAACTTACTCTAAAATGATTATCGCATTAGTATTGAAGAAATGAAAGTTGATGTTGATCATTTGTATTATTTAGAATATTGAATTTGATTAATTTATTTATTTAATCTATGTTGTAATATAGATTAAATGATTTGTTTAACATTTAGTTAAATTATTGATGCAAATTTGAATTCAAGACTAATTTAATTAATCTAGATGTCTATTTATCAAAATGTTCTAAGTATAGAAGACAATTGAGAAGATTAGAGATAATGAATGACTTAGTTCAATCAGGTGGTTCTGATCTTTAATTATGGAACATAATTGAAGAGCTTAGAATTAACGAATGATTTATTTTAAATCAAAGGACTTTATTTGTCAAATGTGGATTTATTGATAATTTGACTTTGATTAATTATAGATTGAGCAAGTAGAGTTTTATTATTGGTTTAAATTCTTTAATGTCGGCAAGAGGATTTATGTACATACCTTTTAGTATAATTGATTGGAATATGTTTGTGTTCAAGGAGAGATGAGTTTTAGTTGATTTACTTAATGCGGAGTTGAGATTAAGATTGAGTTATTTGATCTAAATGATTATTTACTAAAAGTTTAATTTATAGAATACAGTGGTTAAACTTAGAAGTAACGAATGATTTCATGAATCATATGAGATTGAGTTGTTTGACTTATTGCTATAAGAGTAATTTATTTAATCCAAATGTTTTATAAATCAAGTGGATTTATTTATAGTATATGATTGTGAGACGTAGAGTGATTGATTGGTTTAATTCCAGTTCGATGATGTTATTTATTAAAATGTCTTGATGTTGGAATATGGTTGTGAAATTTAGAGTATGTGTTATGTTCTTTGCATATTTCTATGTCGTGAAAATAAATGGGTTCGATTGATTGGATAAATGCAAGTCATGTAAACTGTGTTTGACTGGATTTAGGAAATCCGAACATTAGCGCATTTGGTTGCTCGAAATGCTTTTAGTGTTTATATGCACTTTCTCAATGTTGTGGGATTAGAGTGATTGTATTGAAAGTCTTCCAGATGGAAGTTCATTTATTGGTATCGGTTGTGGTACGTGAGTCAATTTTTGATGTGTCATGGGAAAATGTGCATTGTTACACCATGTTGTTTCACCCGATTTTCACAAACGAGGATGGTGTGTGTCTCCTTTGGATTAGGAGAGGGTTATGTATTTTGTGCCTCCTTTGGATGGAGTGGTATTTTGTATTTTGTTTTCCTCCAATGTATGGAGTGGATTATGTGACCTTGTTTCCTCCCGTGTTTGGAGAGGGCTAGACCTTGTTGCCTCCAGTGTTTGGAGAGGGTCTTGACCTTGTGGTCTTCAGTGTTGGGGTGAATATCCTTGTTTTGTTACTTCCTTGAAATGGAGAGGTCGTGTTATCTTGTTTCTTATTGTGGATTTCACCGTGTGGGTTGTCTTAGGAGAGTGGCTTGCAATGGGCGCCAGCGCACAAAGTGGTGCCAGGATAACCCTTTGTAAGTTGGATAATTTAGTGATAACTAAATTAAACTTTTAGAAGCTTAGGTTGCATCAAACATTAAATAAGATAATTTGTGCCTCGCTCATAGGCCCAAGGGATTGTTTTTGACTTGGGATGAGACGGGAAGGCCTGGAATGGCAAGATCATCTATCTCGTCTTCACGAGAGGTATTTGATTCCGCATGAGTGAGCATGGGTGTCAGGATTTCGATAGAGGCCACCAGGATAACCCAAGGTGGGGGCCGGAGCCTAGGAAGATTCCCAAAGGATATCCCTTGACGAGCTATGCAATGACACTCTTCCTAAGTCAACAGTGTGTACTTGATATTTGTGACATCCTTGATCTATTCTATGTCTGGAAGTAATGTAACCTATGGCAGTGTTGTGTGAGTCGTACCTAGAGTTGCACGTATGACTGTTCAGTCATGTGATGAGGTCTTGTATTTATTTTGTATCAGTTTTGTGTGGCTCGTGTCTAGTGGTAGATGGTCTTGTGTAGGAATTCCTGGTTACTATCTCCTAGCATAGAAGGAGTGGAACCTTTTGGATTCCACGTGGTCAGGTGGCGTGCATCTTAATCTATTGGTTCTTCTTCTTGTTCGTGTGGTTGTGATTTCCAGTTGGAGAGCTCATGGGAATCAATTTCTTCTCATGCCTTGTTCTCTCAGTTCTTATTGTATTTCTTACCCCTCAGTTGTTATCGAGGTGGAATTTGTAATATGTAATCATTTTGTTGGAATTACCTCATTCGAGGAATGAGTGTTGTAATCTTATTGTTTAAATATTGTTAATTGAAATCTTTTGGTATTTCTTATCCTTCGTTGTAAGTTATCTTGTATGGAATGTATGTTGTCTCATTTCCTTAAGTGATTAATGTTTCGGTTTATATTATTGTTTGTTGTTGTTTGGGTTTTAAAGTAATCTTTGTCTCATGGCCTTAGAGGTTGTTGGCAATGTGTATTCATCTTACATGTTATTTGTACTTAAACAAAAAAAAATTGGTGCATTTAAGTAGTGAATTGCAACTTCCTCTAGGGTTGCGTGGTGGGGCATTACAATTTTAATTTATATTAGTAAGGCTTATAAATTGTGTGAATGAGGTTATTATTTGAACTATGCTTTTATATGGTTTGGTATCAAGGATGCTTTGAGATTGAATATCTTGATTTTTTGATTGTGAGTTGCTAAGTTTCTAGAGGCTAGGAAGTGAATTCGTATGCAAAATTTTGATGTTTGTTCATTGTTGTTTTAAATACCTTGATTTATTTTGGGACTCAACCATGCAAGAGTTAATTGTCACCTTAGAGGTGTTTGAATTGTTCAATTATTGGGACATGAGTGAGATATGTTCTCTTATGGTTTTGTTTCATACGCAAGTTGGCTATCCTTGGTATTTTGATGTTGTGCCATGTTTATAGGAAGAGTGGCTTGCAATAGGGGTCGGAACCCTAAGTGGTTGCCAGGGTAACCTATCATGGGTTTTTGTAATCCAATGAAAACCTAACTAATGTACTAGAGGTTGGGTAGTATTTAACATTAATTCAGATAATAGTATGCCTCACCTAGTGCCTTAATGCTCATTTAGATTAAGGGTAGGTTGAGAAGGCTTGGAATGGCTTAGTCGTCTACCTTGTCTTTCTGAAAGGTAATTCGACTCCACATGAGTTTGTCTAGGGGCCAGGAATCGGTAGAGATTGCCAGGGTAACTCTGGATGAGGTCTGGTAGTCTAGGAAGATTCACTAGGGTAACCTAGAACAACTATGTGATGACACTCTATCCTGAAGCATGTTTGTGGTCTCTTATGTAGAGTCACCTTTGTTACTGTTGTTGCCTCTAGGAGTTTATTTGTGATCTTGTAATTTTGATTCTAACATGTCATTATCAACCATGTAATGCTATCTCTATTCTCTGTTGTTGTTTGATTGATTTATGAACCTGTCATTATCTCCTAGCACAGGGGGAGTCGACCTTCGGGTTTCATGCGGTAGGGAGGAAACTGTGCTATTACCTTCATTGGATACTCTTACGAGTGATACTATACTTGTAGCAAGTTCCTGTTACTTCATTGTTCGTGACAATGGACGTGAAACGTGTTCGAAGACATGGATGTTAGATATGATGTGATCATTACCCTCTTTGTATATTTACCTCATGTGTATGAGTGTACTCTTGTATCAATATTTTGATGTAATGAGATTTATGAAAATCTCACTTGATGTAATCTGGATATATAAATATCTTGACTGTATAAAGTATATGAAATTTGATCTTTCATGAATATGTTATGTACATATGTTTTATGACTTCAATATTATATTGTGATGTTCTTATTTATAATTTTTAAGTAACATCGTCTTGGAATCCTTAAGACAGTTATGTAATCGAATGACTTTTTAAAACAAAATTATTATTTGGTTATTTTGTTCTTTATGCTTTGTTTTAATGGAATCCTTGGCGAGGCATTATAGTTAATGGTGTAAGGCTCCCTAATATACCAAAAAACATATTATAATTCATATATATGACTGAATTTAATAAAGCCACCTATTTTGTCAATTAAACCAAATATAAAATTGATTTCCTAAAGGCCATGGCAGAACTTAGGCATAAATGGCCATTGCAAAATGAAATGATAGATTGTTTTCCACGAAAATTCAAATTTGAAACTCAACCACCACAATTCAATGCATTCAATTTACACATTCGAATGATTTTATAAGAGGGAATTTCCAAGGTCATTTTCATTACGAATTCTCCTATGCTTTCATTGAATATCCTCTACAAAATTCAGAGCTTGCTAAGGCAAGTTATGCACATTCCTCTTAAAAGGGAGCTTATTTAGGTCAGTACACCCAAAGTAAGTAAATTCATGTTTTTATTTATTAGTATATTGGATTTACATTTATGTTGTTTGTTTCATTATTCAATATTCTCTTTTATATTTACGTACTCAGTGTTTACATTATTTTCAACGTCTTTGTTTTACATTTACGTTGTCTGTTTCAATATTCAATATAATCATTTATATTTAAGTACTCACTGTTTACATTATTTTTGGGCATACTGGTCTACATTTATGTTGTCTATTTCATTATTCAATATACTCTTTTATATTTATGTACTCAGTGTTTACATTATTATCAGGCATAATGTTTTACATGTATGTTATTTGTTTCATTATTCAATATACTCTTTTATATTTATGTACTCAGTGTTTACATTATTTTCAGGTATACAAATAATTTTGTTTTCAGTCAGTTGTTCAACTTAGCATTATCCATTATTTAATCATATCATAGTTACATTTTTTTCACTTGCATTCATCATAAATCAAAGATAATAATAGCAACATTATACCATACATCAAATATAATAACAACATTACCCATTTTTTAATCATATCACGTTTATATTCTAAATCCCTCTTTAATAATCATGAAGTTGAATGGGTATTCAATTTTTGTCCCAATTTATTGACCAGTTTTGAGATTACAATTTGTAGAAATATATATATATATATATATATATATATATATATATATATCATGTCATGTAGGGTTTCATCATACCAAATTGTATATATATATATATATAATCTAATAAGAATATATCATTCTCTATAAATACAATGATACATTCTTATCAGATTGTATACATACATACATACATATATATATAATCTAATAAGAATATATCATTGTTTGCCAAGACAATGGTATATTCTTATCAAATTGTATACATACATATACATATACATATACATATACATACATACATACATACATACATACACATATATATATATAGTCATGTCATGTACTGTTTCATCATATCAAGCCGTGTAGAGTTTACATGTGACTATTAGAAATTTGATCCACCTCTCTTCACCTGCAATATTGTTTGTTCAACAATGGGCTCTTGTTGGTGTTGACGGTGTTTAAGTGCATTTTGGTGTGTTTACAAATCATTTATTTGTATGACATTAAGGGTTTGACTGTACTCATTTCTATTTACATGTGATTGGTAGAAATTTGATCCCTCGTGAATTATTTTATCTATGGCATCGAGGGTTTGACTACTATGCTTTTTTTGGCCATTATTCTATGAATTAATCACATGTAATGTAATTTAAATAGAACATTGACAAAATTTTCACCAAGTATAATCATGAAATTTAATGGGTATATTATCAAATGTCGGTATAATCATGAAATTTTATGGGTTTCAAGATACGGGTTAATAGGTAGACATTTTCTATTTTTAGCAATTATAATATGCACATGAAATTAAATGGGTATATAGATTTTGTCATATTCTCTTTGAATCCCTACATTATAATCATGAAATTTATTCACATGAAGCTTCGCAGAAAATGATATGTTCTAATCAGATTGTATATATATTTTTGCAGAGAATGAAATGTTATTATCAGATTGTATATATATCTATGCAAACAATCATATATGCTTTGCTACACTAACAAGTTATTCAATTTTTACTGTCCTGCAGGTTAAGTGGAAAATTATGGCACCTGCTAGAAGGACAAGGGTTGTAGGAAGAGGAAAACACACCATTAGAGTCACTTGTTGGGTGCACTTCGTTGAAACACAGGCTACTGAGGAAGTTCATGCAATTCCCAGCCAAGAAGATGTTCTTGACTTTGTGGATGAAGCCACCAACACAATAGAAGTCGAACCTTCTATTCAGCCAAATGTTCAACCTGCTATGCAACTGTCCTCACTTATACCCATTAGGCAGTGGACATATGTTGATATGGAAGGAGCAATTAACAGTGTCAAAGAACACAACATGTCAATCAGGGCAACAACAATCAAGTGGGGTATGCCACCTAGTAGTTTGAGGGCGTGGTTGTTAGGATGCACTACCACAAAGAGGAGGGGTCCATGTACCATTTTATCTAAAGTGGAGGAGACTGAAGTTGTCCAATGGTGCAAGGACATGGCAGAATTGGGCCACAGACTGAAAATAAATCAGCTACAAACCACAGTTGCCCAAATAATTGCAAGTCGACCCAATCCTTTCACAAATGGGGTCCCCAGGAGGTCATGGTGGGCAGGATTTTGAAGAAGGCACCCAAATTTGACAATCAAAATAGCTGAAGGAGTGGACAGTGACAGAGCGATTATGGTTCGTGTTTCTGTCATGCAAGCATTCTACGACAACCTCAAAAATCTAATCAACCTTAACCACTATGGAGCAAGTCAAATATGGAACTGCGATGAGATTGGTATTTAGGTTGGTAGGAACTGTGGCATGAGAGTTATTGCCAAATTGGGTACAAAATATGTACCACATTTGGTATCAAAAAGTAGAGAGTGGATCACAGTGCTGGCTTGTGTAAGTGCAGCTGGGATAAGCATTCTCGGGTTCTACCTTTTTAAATCAAAGAGGCACATGCATAACTATATCATTAATTGCAAGATAGGGGCATTAATGGCAGTCTAAGAACATGCTTGGATGACAAAGGAACTAATTTTTCAAATGGTTAGACCATTTTGCAGCTAATATCCCTAGTGAGGTTTCACTGACAAACAAGGCCCTTCTCATTTTTGATGGTCATGGCAGCCACATGGCTTTCAAGATCATTGAAGAATTAAAAAAATAGGAATAGACTTGCTAACACTGCCTGCTCATACAAGTCACAAGCTGCAGCCATTGGATGTTAGCATTTTTGCTCCATTCAAGGCCTATTTCAGAGAGCAAAGAACCATTTGGCGAGCTGCAGACACGCATATTGATATTGGACGTGAAGAGTTGGCAACTCTTGCAAGCCAAACTTTTAGAAAAGCCTTCAAATCAAGCAACATTGTTAGTGGGTTCCGCATAATAGGAATTTGGCCTCTTAATCGGTCAACCCTTGACAACAACATGGAGCCAAGTGAGGGCTATGCTGTTGAAGATGATGTGGCAACTCCTACAATAGAAGATGAACCGGTCACAATGGAAACTAAAGACGATGTTATGGCAGCAGAGACATGCTTACGTCTACTTGATTACAATGAGGATGTAATAGATGGTTTTGTGAGGGAATACGATGCAAGGGATGTGGAAAGTGATTGCAGCAAAATGCAATGGGGGTGATGAAACTACAACACACATTCAACAAAAAATCCAATAAGTTTTTGCAAATTTCCAACCAGAAGTTCAACCAGTTATTGCACCCTGCAATGAAGATACAACCACTACATCAACAGGCCTAAGTTTTCCAACTCAAGTTAGCCAACTAGAATGGATGCATGAAGCAGTCACAAACCTTGGAGTGCAAATAAATCCGATTGAGGAAGAAGTCAACCTCTCTATGCCTTCCCCACCACACATTGATCCAGCTGAAGTAATACATTACTTGACTACTGCAAGGAATTGGAAAGAGTGTAGTGATGGTCAAAGTGAAGATGACAATGTTATTAGTGAGGAAGAAGCTGAGTTTGTGCCATGCACCCCACATGATGGATCATAAACAATAAGACCAAATAGAAAATTCTTGAAACTTCTAGTGCATAGGGTGCAAGGAACATCATGAAGAGGTCGTTCGGGAGTGCTTTGCTTTAGTAGGTAGTCCCAAGTACTAACATCTAATGCCTTCATCAAAATGTTCAACCAACAAGAGGTAGAGAAGAATAGGCAAAGGGAGTTGCAACAATGTAAGGAGCAGATGTTGCAGAGAAAGGTAGACCATGAAGCAAAAGCAATTCTAAACGAAGCAATGAGGGCTGACAAGCAAGCAAGGAAAGTGATAGAAGATGAGCATAAAATGATAAGAATGTGAGAGAAAGCCATTAGATAGGAGCAGGCCAAGACTAAACATCTACAAAAGGCAGCAGAAAAGAAAGCAAAAAAAGCAGAGAAGATAAAACATAAGTCTACAGTGGGGGATCCTATACCCTCCCAACATCCTATCCTGCTTGATATGATGAACATTTTGTCACCAACCTTTACAACCATCAACAATATGCAGGTTGGGAGTGGCTCACAACAAATGGGATTGACTGTAGATGCAAGTTAGGCATTGCTTGCTCAAATAGCAACATGCCTTCAAGGAGGTATTAACCAAGTACAACCTCTTACAAGTGGACCTGACTCAACTATTGGCAGATATCTCATGCCACCGCCTTTTCCTAGGAATATGGACAATTGATTATGTGCATATTGAATTTTGTTTTTTGATCGATGTAGCAGTATATTTTGGTGATCTGGTTTGCAAATCAGATCTATTTATTTGCTTCAAGTTATAACCGTGATATGATTATAAGATGTGATAATGTTGTTGTAATTATGTTTCAAACCTCACATATGTTTAAGGTGAGAAGTTCAATACAAGCTTTGAGTAATATTTTCATATGTTTCAAGTATGTTCCAGCCATGTTTTTCTCTCGCACCACCCAATCAATTATTGCAGTTTGATTCAAAATATAACTATGATATGATTATAAAATGTCTTAATGCTGTTGTTGTTTGTTATTGGAACCTCAAATTTGTATCTCTTATATGTTTGATGAGGGTTTCAACCTTCTATTTTATTGGTCTCATTAATTACACGATGTTTCAGTGTTTGTCAATAAAAATAATCACAAAACTTTGTTTACAAACACAATTTGTAGACAACGATATATTTTTTTGCAGACAATGATATTATATTATAAGATTGTATATATATATTTGCAAACAATGATATATTCTTATAAGATTGTATGGATATATACATATATATACACACAATTTGATAAGAATATATCATTGTCTACAAATAATAACTTGCCAAAAAATCTATGGGAGATGATGGGTTTAGGGCTTAAAGATGCCCAACAAACCATGGTTAGGTAAACCCATACATGTGGTTTGATGAAGGCATATGGGGCACATGGTTAACAAGATAATGTGGTCGAGTTGAGATTAAAGCAACCACCTCCTAGTAGACAATGATACATTCTTTGTAGACAATGATATGTTCTTATCAGATTGTATCTATGTATTTGCAGATAATGATATATTCTTATCAATTATCAGTATCAAAATTTAACAAAACTACATGTTAATTATCAGATTAATTATATATATACACATAGAAACACATATATATAGCTATATATGTACATACATATATGCATAACCATATATATATGTATGTACATATATACCTATATATATATGTATGTACATATATACCTATATGTGTGTGTGTGTGTATATACATGCAGATATATAATTAATATAATACTAACTAATCTCATAATTATTGTATACTATTACTCATTTCATCTAACTATCAGCCATATATAAAAAAAGACACATTTCTCAATATTACTAGGTCATTGCCAAAGTAAAGTCATAGACTTTACTTGTTATTAATGCTGAATGTCTTCTGTTGATTGCGGAGAAATCCTCACATGCCTGACATTAAGAGACTAATGCCAATAAATATATTTGTCCAATCGAATAAGCATTTATAAGAAAACTTTATATTTATGAACATATGTATATCATAAAATGTAAACATATCATAAAGCATTCAGAGAAAAATGTCCCTATAGAGTTTATTGTGTTAACAAACATAGTTTCGTTGGTATGTTGATAATCCACATACTTGATTCACCTCTCCATGCTCCCACTTGCTTGCAAAATAATTGTAACAAACAGGGGTAGTACTCGATACTCATAACATTCCCACATCAAATCATCCTTACAATATTGCATGCACAACAATAAGAGTTTTGATTGGAGAATTAAAATCCACAATGTTTTTATCCTTGGTATGAAGCTGAAAATAACAGTGTGTATTGCATATGATGGCACCATACATGGCAAAGTGCAATAGAAAAGACATATATATACATGTATATCTATATGCATATACATGTACATATACATATATTTATTGACAATCATTGCATGAATCTGTTTGAGGGTGTGTATTGTGCATATACTTCGTGCCACAACTTTTAATAAATATATGTATATCTATATAAATATACATGTCTATGTATATACATATACATTCATACATACATATGCATATACATGTGTATATATTTGTATATACATATACATGTACATGTATATGTACACATGTACATGTACATGTATATGTATATGTATATGTACATGTAACAACATATACATGTACATGTACATGTATATGTATATGTACATGTACAACATATACATGCATGTACAACATATACATGTATATGTTGTACATGTACATATACATATACATATACATATACATGTACATGTACATGTACATGTGTACATGTACATGTACATGTGTACATGTACATGTACATGTGTACATATACATGTACATGTACATGTATATACAAATATGTAATTTGATTATTGAAACACATAAAATAAGTGGAAGAAAACAAATAAAATAAAATAAATATATTGTATGTTGTGATATGATTATATAATGGATAATGGTCACTTGAACAACGAACTGAAAATTGAATAATTTGTATGCCTAAAAATAATGTAGACACTAAGTACATAAATATAAAAGAGTATATTGAATAATGAATCAGACAACACAAATGTAAATCTAGTATACTGATAAATAAAAACATGAATTTAGTTATTCTGGGTGTACCAACATGAATAAGTTCCCTTTTAAGAGGAATGTGCATAGGTTGCCTTAGTAAGCTCTGAATTTTGCAAAGGATATACAGGGAATGACCCTGGAAATTCCCTCTTATAAAATCATTGGAATGTGCAAATTGAATCTTCGTGGGAAACAATGTCATTTCATTTTGTAGTGGCCAATTATGCCTGAGTTCTACCGTGGCTTATAGGAAATCAAATTTATATTTGGTGTAATTGACAAAATAGGTGGCTTGCATAAATTCAGTCATACATATGAATTATAATATGTTTTCTATTTAATTATATGTATGAAGGTGAATTTTGCAGAGGATATGCAGTGAATGCATAGGAGAATTCGTAATGAAAATGACACTGGAAATTGCCTCTTATAAAATTATTCGAATGTGTATATTAAATGCATTGAATTGTGGTGATTGACTTTCAAATTTGAATTTTCGTACCAAAAAATTGGTCATTACAATGGTGCGTTGAATGAAAAAAATCCTATTTACAATTATCAATTAACCTATTTTAAGTTACGTTTGTATGTGGGCCCGGTTAAAATATCACGTGGGTCCGCTAGAAGGTGGTCACTTTAATCTCAACCTCATCACATTACATTGTTAACCATGTGCCCCATATGCCTTCATCAAAGCACGCATATGAGTTAACCACGTGCCCCATATGCCTTTATCAAACCACGCGTACGAGTTAACCTAACCGCGCGTTGCTGGACAACTTTAAGCCATAAACTCATCATCTCCTACGGTTTTCTTCCTCATTTTCACCTCTATTATCCATATAAGATTATACATATATAATCTGATATATATATATATATCAGATTACATATGTACACTCTTATATAGATATATATCTATATCAGATTACATATGTGTAGTCTTATATGGATATATATCTATATCATATATCTATATAAGATCATACATTTAAAATCTGATATATATATATAAAATGACATCAAAATTGACATCCCTAAGATAGCAAAATGGTCTCTTTAGCTGATATCAAAATTGACATCAAGAGGCTCTCTTTAACACGGCTTGATATGATGAAACACTACAAGGCATTACTGTATATATATATATATAATCTAATAATAATATATCATTGTATTTGCATACAATGACATATTATTATCAAATTATATATATATATATAAGTCATGCCATATATATATATATATCAAGCCTCATGCTATGTAGGGTTTCATCATATCAAGCCATGTAGGGTGTCATCACATGAATATATATATATATATATATAGAGAGAGAGAGAGAGAGAGAGAGAGAGAGAATCTGATAAGAACATATCATTGTTTGAGAAGAATATATCATTGGTTGCAAAAATATATATACATTTTGATAATTACATATCATTGTCTGAAAATAATATATCATTGTCTGAAAATAATATATCATTGTCTGAAACTATTTATATACAATCTGAAAAGAACATATCATTGTCTAAAAAGAATAAATCATTCTCTGCAAAAATATATATACAATGTGATTAAAACATATCATTGTCTGCGAAGCTTCATGTGATGAAACCCTACACGGCTTGATATGATGAAACCCTACAAGATTTGACTATATATATATATAAAATTGTCTGCAAATTGTAATTTTAAAACCGGTTTAGAAATTGGGACAAAAAGTTGTATATCCATCATCTTTTTAATGCTTATAATGTAGGGATTCGAAACCCCATTAACCCGTATCCTGAAACCCCTCAATAATTTGGGGCAAAATCTGAAAACCCATAAAATTTTATGATTATACCGACGTTTAACAATATACCCATTAGATTTCATGATTAGACTTGGTCAAAATTCTGTCAATGTTCTGTTTATATCACATTACATGAGATTAGTTCATAGAATAATGTCAAAAGAAATCATAGCACTCAACCACCGTCGACGCCAAAAAAAACCCACTGTTGAACAAACAATTTTGCAGGTGAAGAGAGGTGGAGACGTTTTATGCAACTCCATATAAGATTACATAAAAAAAACTTCGAAGATTAAGTTCAATATTATATACCCATTAAATTTCATGATTATACTTGGTCAAAATTCCGTCAATGTTATGTTTCAATTACATTACATGTGATTACTTCATAGAATAATGTCAAAAAAAGGCATAGCAGTCAAACCCTCGATGCCATAGACAAAATAATTCATGAGGGATCGAATTTCTACTAGTCACATGTAAATAGAAATGATTACAGTTAAACCCTTAATGCCATACACAAAAATGATTTTTAAACACACCAAAATGCACTCATCGAAGCCAACAAAAATCCACTATTGAACAAACAATCTTGCAGATGAAGAGAGGTGGAGACGTTACCTGCAACAGAAAGGAGCCGAAGGATGTCGCCATGGTCGCAAGAGCAAAAGTCAACAGTGGGAGAGTGGAGGTAGCCACAAAAAAATTGGAAGGAAACCGCGGGAGCTGATGAGTTTAGGGCTTAAAGCTGCCCAACAACTTGCGGTTAGGTTAACACATATGCGTGGTTTGATGAAGGCATATGGGGCACGTGGTTAACTCATACGCGTGGTTTGATGAAGGCATATGAGGCACATGGTTAACATTGTAATGTAATGAGGTTGAGATAAAAGTGACCACCTTCTAGCGGACCCACGTGATATTGTGATCGGGCCCACATACAAACGTAACTTGAAATAGGTTAAATGATAATTGTAAATAGGCATTTTAATTTTTTTTTGGATTTATAATGAACGGGTATGGGTGAAATAATGAAGATGTAGGGGACGGAGGTTAAAAAACTCCCTTTTTGAGCACTTTTCGCTTTACGGGTTCCACAAGATGTGTTTTAAATACCCAGAAACCAAAATTTTCTTTCGAAGGTCCTAACTCGCTTACGAAGAAGCCCAATTTTTTTTTTTGCAATTGAACCTATTTTGCACTTTGCACAAATGTGCGAAGTTAGCCCTAATGACTACTGGTATGTTTCCCTACACACCAAAATACGCAGCAGACACGCTAGCTAAATTTAAACATAAACTTCGGAGCTTGTAAAAGCCGTACACGTTACACACGTGACCAAAACTAGAGAATGTTTAAGGAGACTTGTTGACAGAAATTTTTGTTAGATATTTTCCTAGGTAGTAACTGTATAATGGGTGGACGCGGTTTAACGTAGTTAGACAAAATATAAATATTTTAATTAAGGTCAGTGGATGGTATCGATAATTTCCACGAAACTTAGCTTTTGGGTCAGCGTTTAAATGTAACGCTTCCGCGAAAATGTCATAAAAGTGCATAAGAAATTGCGCACTGGTTTCTTAGAAGTAAACGCTAATTTTCTTTCTCAAGCCAGCTGTGGAGGAGATAACGCACTAGCCACCAAAATGTTGGCTGCAAATTCATAGGTAAGCGAACCCTTTTTAGCAGGATAAAAAATTCACGTGTTTAAATGTGAAGAAGCTTTTTCTTCGTTTGGTTTGAGAGATTTAAACAGTGAAAATCTGGAATTAATTGGAAGTTTACTAGGGTTTTGCAGTCTAGGCTTTGTTTATGAGCGGAGTTAATTTAAGAGTTTAAAAAAAAAAGCCAGCCTTTGGGTTTTCAGTATGATAGAAATAGCTCAAAAATCAGCAGACGGTGTTTTCTGGGGCTTTGCAGTCGAGGGTCTGTTCGATCTTGGAAGAAAACAGTTTTAAAAAGTAGCAATTAGGGTTTTATGGAAGTTATTTTCGTTTTTGTTGAGAAATGGGGTTTTGCCGCCGCGAACACTTGGAAATCACCTAGAATTTATAGGTTTGCAGTCTAAGTTTTGTTTGATGAAACGAAGTAACAAAGCTAAAAATGTTAGGAATTGGGTTTTTATAGAAAATCCTTTTTGTAATTGTTTAGAATTGGGGGGTTTAACCGGCGGAAACCTCGAATTTCTAGGATTTGAAGGAATTTATAGGGTATTACCAGTTTGCAGAGATGACTATTGGTTTTGTGGAATTTGTGCCCGTGGGGTTGTTGGTAAACATAGTCTCCGATCAGCTTTTTAAAACAGCAGTTGCTGCTCGAGATATTCTGAACGAGAAGAGTTTCGTTGTGCTGGCAAACTTCTTATTATCCATACAATCTATTCTTCGCAAATTGGATACCCAGACAATAGATGAGGATTCATGTGTAGTTAGGGGATTGAATAGCTTAAAACATGAAGTGACCAAGGCTGAGACTCTGGTGAAAAAGTACAAAGAGAGGTCGCGGATATCAAATGTCTTGCATTGCCGGAGAATTTGCGAGGAGGTTCAGCAATCCATCAGGGATATTGGGAATAACCTCAATATGTTTGACCTCTACACTGTTCAAATCAATGAAGAAGTCAAGTATCAGCTAACTTTATTGGAGAGTCAGATGGTTCATGCTGAGGTCAGGGCTTCTGAGGACATGCTGAGGGTTTTAGAAACAGTGACGATGGAAAGTGAAAGAGGCAGGGCTGATCGGGCTGTTGCAATAGAGCTTCTTGAAAGAATTGCCTTTTCACAGGTAGGGAAAATTTGAAGGAGACACATGTGTAGAATTCTTTGTGAAGTTTCTTCAATATTGATTTCTTAGTTTGTCAAATTTGGTGATAATCTGAAAATATCGCTCTAATTTCTTTTAGAGTCTGTTTGTTATAAAAATAAAAAAGCTGGGTTCTCAAAAAGTATTGTTCTAAAAAACTGGAGATGAAAATTCTATATTACATGTAAAATGGTTTTGAAAAAATCAACTAAAATGTTAAATTGGTAAAATTTATGCACATCAGGGTGTTGGCCAAAGCCCTAGCTATATATCAACTGAACTTTATAAGTTTAAGAGGGATATTGAGGAAGCTGAAAGGGAAAAGGAGCTGCAGGATGTCCAGTATATGCAGCAGGTCATGGCTCTTCTTTCTCAAGCAGATGCTGAGATGGCATTGGAAACCTCCCGCAAGCGTTACCAGGAATTAAGGAGAGCAGTTAGTAGGTCTCGGGAGAATTTCACTACTCATGAGCCATATTCATATTTTAAGTGTCCTCTCACAGGGAAAGTGATGAATGATCCGGTTTTGATCTCAAGTAATAATACTTTTGAGAGAGAAGCAATTGAGCGTGAATTTGCAAGAGGTGAGCCAAAGGATCCCATTACTGGCATGGTTCTCGAGAATTCCATTCTTATACCCAATCAAGCCTTGTATTGCACTATAAATCTCTGGAGGCAGCAGAACTATGTGGCAAGGATTTTGAAGGCAAAGATAAAGTTGGAGACAAAATCATGTGCTGAGCAAAAAAAAGCGCTTGTTGATCTGTCAGAACTCTGCAAAGAGGGTACCAATGATAAAAACTGGATAATCTTTGAATCTTTAGTCCCATTAATAGTGGGAGCTTTGAAGCCTAACGATAATGAATTGAGGGCTCTTTGTTTTTCAGTTTTAATGGCAGTTGTGCAAGACAATAACCATGGGAAGGTCAGAATATTTCTTTGTATTTTTTGTTCTTGTAGCTAATTCTGATCTAGACTCTACTTTCTTAACCGGTAGGACTTGTCTGAATGCATATTGTGAGTCTTCTTATACTTGTGTTGTAATTTATAACCAGGAAATACTAGTTGAAGCCAAAGGGCTTAGTCAAATCATTAAATGTCTATTCAATGACTTGAGCCCTGACCTCACAAGGGCTGCTATAAACCTCTTGTTAGAGTTGACGAAAAATAAGAATATACTGGAGCAGCTGGGCGAACAACGTGGTGCTATTTTGACGCTTGTTACAATTTTAATTAGGGGCAATCATCCAGAGTTGACGACGGATATTGAGATTATTCTCAATCAGCTCTCTTATGATGGAAACTCTTATAATGAAGGAAACATTAGATCAATGGTTCAGTTTAATTGGTGCAAATCCTTTGCTCACTGCATTTGCACAGGTACATGGAACTGTTTTCTTTTTTTATGTTTAACATACTGTGCTGTACAATGCCATTTCCAATCATCCCTTCTTAAAACAATTTGAATGTAGAAGTGCAATTAGTTTAGTCACTACGAGAATTTAACTTCAATTTTGAGGGTCGATTTAGTTGCCAGTTAATTTATTCCTACAAGAATTAGTTCTAAGTTGGCTTTGATAAGATTTCTGTTGTGATATTGCTATCAGGATTCAACTGTGTAGTTTTACGAGTCAAACTCATTGACCCATGTTTCATGAGTAGTGCCTAGTGGTTCACAAGAACCCATCTCGCATTATAATAAATGGTCCACTTAGTACTCATTGCATCTAGGTGATGCTCACAGAGGTGAAGCACTGGGCCTTCCCAGGAGGTCACCCATCCCAGTACTACTCCAGCTCAAGCATGCTTAACCACAGAGTTCTCCACAAGGTTAAGCTCGCTTAGCTTGCAACCCCATTTGCAAAACCTTTAGCAAGTGTTGTGCCTTATGAACCGTTCATTATAGAGCCCCTTTAGCTCATCAATTGATAAGTAGGAGGTATTTTCCACGGTATGTCAAAAAGTGGAAACTGTCAATGACAATGCCCAATGCTGATGGAAAACTATCTGAAATGACATTTACAGATAATGTTGATTCACCATTGAATAAGCACAAGAATAAGAAGAAAATTGTGGTTACATTTGACTGAACAGACAATCTAGTGATGCCCTAACAGGTTAGGTCCAAATTACAGGGAGTTTGTTGAGTGCATGCTCAAATTTTTTTAATCACCTCCCCCCCTGCTTTCAACATACAATATCTTCAGAAGGTGCCTATTGAATGAGTGAGCCAAATCTGTGGAAAATGGGAAAATTTTAACTTTTTTGAGTTTATTTAATGGTTATGATAAATCATATGAAACCAAAATCTTTGGCAAAATTGGTAAAACTTAACAACTGTGAGTTATACAAAGTTTGTGAAAATTTCATCAAGAAACTCTTTTTTAAACTTAAAGGCTTCACAGCAATTTATTTATTTATTGATTTTTTTTGCCGTAGTGCATTTTTCTTCTATTTGTATTGATGCAAGATACTTACTTCTAGTCACGGACTTGACATTTAGGATTGGCTTCAAAATCTGAAAGGATGTCAACAAAAAGGATTCTTAAAGTTAAAATAGAAGAACCAGATGCCTGAACATACCTTTGTGTTTAACTTAATTTTTCAGGTACAGAGGAATCCAAATTGGCAATGGTCAAAATGCTTGCACAATTGCAGCTTGATGACAATAGAAGAGAGGCTTTGATTCAACAGAATGTAATTGATGCTTTGGTTGGTATGCTGAAGTCTGGAAAGTTTAGTTTAGAGCATGCAGCTCTTGAGGCTTTACACAAGTTCTCTTTGCATGCAAATTCTAAAAAATGTTTTGCAGAAGCAGGAGGGGTTCCTTTGCTACTTGGCTTCTTAGAGAAGCCTCATTTGAATATGAAAGTCAAAGCTACAGCCATTCTAGCAGACTTAACTATGCAACATGGGACATCTTTTCTTCTCTGTGATGATAAGGCGCCAATGGAAGCCTGCAAGCTCATAGAAGTCATTATGGGAATTCTAACTTGCTGTGAATTACCAATTGCAGAAAATGCAATGAAGGTGCTGTTATCTTTGACGGAAGCTTCAGATGCCAGTGATGTTGCAGGATTGATTCAGGACAATGATAATAACCTTCAAACCATTCGGGCTTTTATCAAAATTGCAAAGCCTCCCTTGCAGCATCAGGCTATACAACTGGTTTTTTGCATGTGCAGAAAGAATCCAAGCACCATGTCTTTTGTGGAGCATGATGATGACTGTTTGAAAGTACTAGTGCATGGAATAACAAATGAGTTATTTGAGGGAAGTGTTCTAGCAGCTGCAACAGGAATTTTGTCATACATTCGGCTATCTGAAAATAACTTGAATAAGCTCATGGCCACTGAGAATGTGCTCCCAGCGCTAGTTAAGATTGTGTCTGGGGAAAACAGGGAAGGCCAAGCTAATGCCTTGGGATTTCTGGTAAGGTTAACTGATTCATTTGACATCCAAACACAGCGGTTGTTGATTCAGTTGTGTCCTATTTTATGTCTGAAACAAGTGCTAAGGTCTGGAACTGCAGAAGCCAAAATTTTATCATGCAAGTTACTGGAAAACATATCTAAAAGCACTGCAAGACTAAATAGAGAACCTCATAGGTGGAGTTTCAATTTATCCAGAAAAACTTCTGTAACATGCAAGCTACACAAAGGAAAATGTAGTTCAAAGGATTGTGTTGTTGAGGCTGGAGTGGTTCCAGATATTGTGGAGATGCTGAAGGATCAAAATCCAGAAGTTGCTTTAGCTGGGTTGAAGGCTTTGGATTTATTAATGGTAGAGGAAAGCATGCCAGAGCATGGCATACAAATCTTGCATAAGTGCAAAGCCATTGACAATTTGTTTCCATTGATTCAGTCTAACTCTCATGCCTGCTCAGAAAAATGTATTGATCTATTTGAAGTGATTCTGAGGCATTCAGGCATGAAAGATATGCATGGGAAAATGGTTAAGATGTCTTTGACAGCTCTTTGCACTAGCAGGGTATCATCTCTGCAACAGAAAGCTGTGAGGCTTTTTAGACAATTAGAAGAGTTTGTGCCATAATTTAAATATGGGCTGTGAAATGTGGAAATTAATTGAGATGGCACATTTTTTATATAAAAATGTTTTGCAAGTCCCAGTGAAGATTTCTTCTCATTGTATGGGATAAGGGGTGCATTTTGACAAAACGTTTTCTCAGTTGCACGAGGGCTGAGAAAATGAACAGCATGGTATTTTCTTTCTGGATACTGCTAAACAATACATCGGCAGAAAATTACAGATAAGAGATCATTCTATTCCCTGGTGGTGTCTTCTACTATTATCAAACTTGGAAGCATTTGAAGAGTATGGGGATATTTAACAGCTAAGTCGTAGATTGGGATGGATAGACTACAGAATGCTGTATCACAGATCAAGTTGGAATCCATTGTATATGCATTTAACTGGTAGCATCCTGGTTGTAGCAGGGAAACTATAGAAGAACTTAAAAGCATTTAAGCGTTTCAGGATCAGGAATCCTAGAAGATGTATCAATTTACTGTAATCTTTTAAGATCTAGCACGTTCAAGACAGTGTTCTTGAATTATTGTATAACAGTATGTTTTGCTGCCTCTGTTGTATAGTATTCTGTAATCTCGGGCTTTCAGTTTACATGTGTATATTGCACCATAAAGTTATGTGGGAAATGACTTTTTCCAAATATTTTTGCAATAAAAATATTCTGTTCACCTTATTTAGCTGGAAGTTAGAGCTGGCAATTTTGATACAGAATTGAAGTTGGAAAAAGAGACTGGTTTAGAGCCACCATGTATATGCCTATTTTGGCCCACTGCAAATTTATAACTCTACAGCCTTTGAATACTTTGCATTTTAATGGATGTATTGTTTTAGCCTTTAGTATCCATTGAAATTTAAATGGAGTACATTAGGCAGAAACTTTATAAATCGAGGAAAAGTTTTTATGGACTACTTAATAGTTCATCTCTCCATCCTGCGGAAGTATTTGTTATGAAATTCTAGTTTGAAGGGCCTTTGGTGGCCTATTCGTTATAATTGCCATGAGCAAATGTAATTCTATCCAGTGGATTGATAATTATAATATGTATTATATGTTGGAGGCTATGATTCCATTTTGGGACCTACTTATAATTATTGCCATGAATATATAAGTTTCTATCCAATAAATTGTTGGTTGTAGAGTTCTGTAATTTTATTTCTAATTGCCATTTTTACACTTGCAATGGAATTGAGTCATATAATTCATGTTGCGCTCAAGAGAGTTACTCATTCTTTGTAGAATTCAACAAGTAGCAACAATATTCTTCCTCTTTTCTAACTAGAGGCTATGCTATGCAGCGTGCTGTGAAGGCACTGGATGGGATGAAAATATATTAAGAATGCCCCTGAAGTTGAAAAGATTGATTTCGTAGTGCAAATTTAAACATATCTTGTTGTAGAGTGTTACACTTCCAGTAACTACAAGCACATGCTGTGGGTCGCTGGATGCCATTCAATCTGTTGTTGTTAGGCAGTTTAGGTTGTTATGTTATGGTGATACCAAGATGTCTTTGAAATCCAGTCTTAAAAATGTTGATAGATTAGTCCGAAAGCTAAGAGACAGTTGGGAGCTGGTGGTAGGGTAAGTGATAACAACATCAGGACATGTAACCGTTTGCTTTCAAGAAGACAATAAGATACAATCCCTCCCTTAAAAAGTGTATGATTCAGTAATTTGTATGTCAATACTAATGCTACGTACTATGAACATTAGAGTTTAAGGGTCTTGACTTACCAAATTCCTGCCCTCGTTCAAGCATTTGATCATATGGAAGTGGAAAGGCATCTGCCTGCTTGAACAACCATATCAAGTGAAGAGTAGTGGCACAATTGTGCAGCTCAAACAACTTAACAGTTAGGATGTGTAAATCTGGCTTTCAAGGTTATCAGTCCAATTGTTATCATTGAATTCAAGGGGGCATTCAAATGGAGCAAATCAATTGAGTAACTTGAAACTCCCTTTTGCTTTGCATTTAGTGCCAACCTTGCTCTGAAGGTTTGCTGCCTCTAGAGCATGGTTGTTTCAAAGTAAAAGTTTCTCCCATTCTAAATTTTATGAAATGCTGTGTTTCACTGCAAAGTTAGTTCTCGGTTGCTATTATCCTTTGTGGGGGTTATATCTTTTCATTTCAAGATTTTAAGAGGATCATTTAGTGTTGCGCATTTCTGGGGATCTATTACAGAGCATTATGGTCAAGGGTCGGAGGTGCAAAAAGAGAGTATTTCTGTGATTAAAAGTCCAATTATTTTGAAAATAGATAGGTCAAAAGATGATTAAGAACTGGTGGAAATTAAGGGAACTAACAAATTGCTGTCTGATTGCTTTCCAAATGAAGTAGGGCCTATTACGAAAACTGATGAATACCATATGTGAATGCCAAATCTGTCAGTCATTGATCACCGAACATATAAAAAAATGTCTAGTGTGAACAATTGACAATTTATTATTCCACGCAAAACTGGGAAAGATTGAATTCTTTCAATTTTTATACCCATGTTAATATATTGCTTTGATGTTTTAAAGTCAATTAGTTTGTGTACCAC
This sequence comes from Sequoia sempervirens, assembly GCA_007258455.2. Classification (NCBI taxonomy): domain Eukaryota; kingdom Viridiplantae; phylum Streptophyta; class Pinopsida; order Cupressales; family Cupressaceae; genus Sequoia; species Sequoia sempervirens. The sequence goes on from VDFB02000008.1 coordinate 309,112,272, forward strand.
AATCTATCATTTAATAAACATCAACATATTTGGTGAACATTTTAACGTTTAAGAAATAGAAATATGGTCCCCTAGAGTGGTGGTCCAGTTCAGATTTGACTCCTGGCTTAAATACCCAACATTGCTACTTACCTTGACAAAAACCCACAAAAAAAATAGTTTTAGATACATCCATTGAATGTTGTTTGGTAGTCAAGACATTTATTTCAAAGATAAGGATTTGATTACAGTTTTCATCAGAATTGAAAGGTGAAGGTCTTGAATGGTGGGCCCATGCCACTACGTCATCTTTTGGAGTCCATTGTGATCAACCAATAGATTGGGGCGAATAATAGGCATCCTAAGTGATGACGTGCCACGCGTTCGCGTTACATCATTTTGGGACGCGCCAACTTTTACAGTCAATGATTGAGCCGGACAGAGTCATGGGGTTGACACGTTAGAATTTGATTGATTCAAAAGTTGAGCAGTGAAAGTACTTTTAACTCAATTTCTAGTTGAATGGGAACACAATTCAGGTTATTTGTAATCAGTATTATTTAGAATAATAAAAAGTTCAGGTGTAAATTAACTAGAATATAAATAAATATTTAGAGATGTTTATATTAAAATTATTTATAATATATTTGAGATATTTTGAATGGAAAATTAAATAATATTTTTTTCAAATACCATATTAACTGGTTAATTGTAATTTAATTAGTTATTTTAATTTTTAATTAAAAATAAAGAAAAAGGTCACAATTGACTAAATGATATTTTTAGCAAAGAAGTCAATTGTTTTGCAATGTTTGTATGTATGTAGATTGGGTGCAATTTGTTTGGCGGCTAGCCTATACGATGTCATCTAATAAAAAATATACTGTTTTGTAATGTTTGTATGTATGTATATTATATGCAACTTGTTGATGACTGGCTCATAAAATTAATGTCATATGACCAACTCATAAAATTAATATTTAAGTTTTTTTTTTAATTTTTTTTTATATCATATGTGTCGTAGTTTGTATTGTGTTGGTAAACATAAATGTAAGATGCGGAGGCATGCAAAAGGCTATTGTTGTGAGCAAAAGATGTATTTTGTTCAAGCTATATGATTTTATTGATATGAATTCGAGTTTAATTTTTGTTTGAGTCTATGCTTTTTAACTTTGCATGAATGATGCTCTTTTGTGACTATATATGGCACACTCTTTTGTTTTGTGCAAGTGGCATGGTTGATCTAAAGCACAAACTTTGTTTTTCTTATATTGTAATTGTCATGGGTGGTCTAAAAAGCAAGCTTGGGGTTTTGCATGGTGAGGGTTTGAAGGTTTACTATTATTTTATGCAATTGTTATTTCATGTATTGTTACATTTTCATGTGTGGATATGTGTATTTTTTAATGACTCTATTCTCTCTACTTTCAATGTTGAGTATTATAGGAAAACTAGAGATATTTTAAAGGGTTCAACTTTAAGGTTTGGCAAGTGTTAATTAGCAATGTGAGAGAGATTGCTTGATTTTGTAAATTCCATAATTATTTTATTTTATTGTTGTATTTTTTAGTTTTTGTAAATGGGTGTGGTTGGTTTGGCGTACAAATTTTATTTTTCTTATGTTGCGCCACTAGTTTGGAGGGCAAGTTTGGTGCTTTCTATGGTGAGGATTTGAAGGTTTACTATCATTTTATACAATTGTTCTTTTCATGGCATTATTGTAAATATTATTATTTTGGTGTTTGTTTTTAAATGGCTTTCTATTCTCTTCGCTTTTGATGTTGAGGACTGAATGAATATTAGAAGATATTTTTAGGGGTCGAGCATTAGGGTTTAGTGGGTGTTAAGAAAAGCACAATCAAGATTTTGTTCCTATCCCCATAAGCATATTGGTATAATTTTTTGCTAAAACTATCATCCATATATACATGTACATACGAAATTTCTTTCCATGTTATTGTTGCAAATAATTTTTTTAGGTATGTTTTTCAATGAGTCTTTGTTCTTTCTCCTTTTGATGTTGAGAATTATGAGACAATTAGAGGATTTTTCTAGGGGTTGAGCATTAGGGTTTAGTGGGTGTTACATACTAGTGGTGTTATTATCATCTTGAGACAAGTTATTCTTTGGAAGTCTTAATATTTAAATGACAAGTAACATATCATTATTGCAAAAGGAATTATTGGCATGTTTATCTTTGGATGGTGTTGGCACCCACTTTTATGTGTTTAATTTTTGCTATATTGTGCTCCATAGGTTATATTTTTGACCCTATCCTTTGTTAATAATTGATCATTCAAATTGCGTTTATCTAATATCTTAAGTAAAATTTGTTATAAGGGTTCTTTTGTGGTCAATGTGTAAAGAACCCTATTGGTTCTAACTTTGCTTGTAGATGTTGAATGCACTGTTTTTGTGTTTTCTTGTTGTTTTGGCGAATTTATAACATTTAAATAAAATGTTGCCAGACAAGATTTTAACAAGAAATAACCAAAAATATAGAAATGTTGCAATGATTCTTATTCAGCATGAGATGTAAATAGATTGTCAATATAAGATAGAAACATAGCATAAAAACAAGGTTGCATACCCGAACATGCTAGCAAACCCTTATTTGAAAATTTGGAAATCACAACCAACAATGAAAAATCTGATGAAACAAGTTGATCTACTACATATGACGATTTCTCCACCTTTAATGCCAAATGGTAAAACCAATATGGCCACCCCTATTGGTGTTGATCTATGCCAAAAGAAAGAGGCGTTTCAGCCACTAGTTCATATGCCCTAGCTAGAAGCCCCACACATGCCTATGGTGAATGATATGACCATCAATAGAAATTATATGACCTATTTATTGATGTAAAAAGCTGATGAAATTAGGCGCCTCCACTAGTAAGGCCCTTTCCTTATTGAAAACTATAAATAAACTCAAAGGTAGATCTCCTCCAAGCACAAATGGACTCCAGAATGAAGCCCTCTCTATAGCAATGATTTAGCTGGTCTTTCACAGCTTCAAGATTGCAAAACACTGAAGAGTTGCCACTCTCTAATGGTGAAAAATAGATGAAACCCTTGTCTCAGGCACAAACTTCAAAGAAGCCAAAAAGAAACAATGTCAAATGCTCAAAAGATGATAGAGGTCGGCTTGCTCTTTGCTTCTTATATTTTCTCAAAGAGGCACGATTTCCAATGAGATCATTAATGCATTTAAAAAGTATTTAAGAGACTTTATACTCTTTTAAAATAATTTATCTCACTTGAGCATACCTTTTTGATTTACCATTTAATCTCACTTTATTGAATTTAAGTGACTCATTTTTATAAAGTAAAAATATAACGTTATAATATCCTTTTTAATAATTAAATATAACTTAACCATTTAAATATTAATATCTCCCTCAATATTCAGTATTTTGACATGCCGTCTAAAGTTGGGGTCAGCACTATATGACCCCCATGTGTCCAAGTGCCCTAACTAAAAATAACATCATTGCCAGATAAACTTACTATAAATAGTAAGTCCCTCAAACTAACCCAAACACTGATCTGCAAAGGCCTGGAACTGAACCCAATACTGAACTGAAGAAATGGAGTGACAACAACCTCCATTAATTGCCACTAAGACCCTCTATCCAAACATATTAGCCTACGAGGATCCAAGTAATAGGCTAACCATCTGCAATTGGTATTGACTAGGGTGGGGACATTATAGTCCGCTCTCTTAGAATTTGCTTGTCCTTAAGAAAACTCAATGTTGGATGCTATAAAATGCTCTCGCTCTCCCAAGTAGCATCCTTTGTTGGCAAATCTCTCCACTTAACCAAAAATTCCCTAATAACCCATCTCCGAAGATGACGCTATCTGGAATCCTGAATGGCTTGAGGTACTAACACTAACTTCCCCTCATCATCTAGGGGTAGTAAGTTTGAAGAAGGCACTATATGTTGTCCCAACGCCTTCTTGAGGCGTAACACATGGAACACATTGTGCACCTTGCTGTCTACTGGTAAATCCAACTCGTAAGCCACCTCGCCAACTCGCCTGATAATCCTAAACGACCCATAATAGTGTGGCTTGAGTTTCTCCACGCCCCTCTTCTTAAGAGTGGACTTCCTATAGGGCAGCAACATCAGATACACCATATCCCCAACCTCAAATGATTGCTCAACCCTCCTTTGATTGACATACTACTTTTGCTGATTCTGAGCCTTCTGAATATTCTCACAAAGGGCTCTCATGATATCCTGGTTCTCCTGTAATAGATCCCCAACACTAGGCACTCTGCAATCACTCAACAATAAATCAAGGAAACTAGGCACATCATATCCATACAAATCTCTGAAAGGTGTCATCTGGATAGTCATATGGTGAGTGGAATTATAACAGTACTCACAAAGATGCAACCACTTCACCCAAGCTTTCTATTGCTCGTAAATGTAGTTCTATAGGTATCCCTCCACCCATTTGTTGACAATCTCTATCTGCCCATTAGTTTGTGGGTGGTAGCTAGTGCTTAGAGTAAGCTCTGTCCCGCATTATTAGAATAAATCCTACTAGAAGTGACCCCATGAATCTACTGTCTCTATCACTAACAATACTCCGAGGCAACCCATGCAATCTAAATACCTCACGAAAGAAAAGATTTGCTACCTGCGTGGCTGAATAGGTAGTCATGATCAAGAAGAAATGTGCATGCTTTGTCAACTGATCTACTACCACATATATGTTGTCTCTTCCTTGAGCTTTTAGAATGCCCATAATAAAATCCATAGACTTGCATTCCCACTTCCTCTCAGGAATAGGAAGTGGTTGAAGCAACCCAACAGGGTAAGTATGCTCTTGCTTGTTCTGCTGACAAATAGAGCACTCTCTGACATAATGAAGAACATTAGATTTGAGACCCTTCCAAGTGAATCTCTCCCGTACCTACCTATAGGTCTTCAAGTATCTAGGATGACCAGCCATGGGTGAATCGTGGAAATTCCTCAACACCTTGTTCCTCACATTAGAACCTAGGACTAAGAATATTCTTTGTAAATGATGAGGTCATTCACAAGAGAGTACTTGTTGTCCTATACTGTCCCATCAATAATGTTAGAAGCCCATAGATTCTTGGCATACTTTGCTATAACCAAGTGTCTAATCCTCAAAAATATCTGCCATGGAGCTCAAGTGGGGACGAAAAGATAAGGCATTAGTAACAATGTTCTGAGTCCCTTTGACATAGGAGATGTCAAAATCATAAGACTGTAACTTGCTGACCCATTTCCATTGACGTTCATTTAGGTCCCGCTATCCAAGGAAATGCCTCAAGTTGTTATGATTAGTTTTGACACAAAACTTACTACCAACTAGGTACTTCTTGAACTTGGTCATCGCATGCATATGGCCAACATTTCCTTGTCATATATACTGTAGTTCCTCTCAAGACCCCTTAGCTTCCTGCTCTCGAAAGCTATCGGGTGATAGTCCTCCATAATCACTACACCAATACCCTCTCCACAAGCATCACAATGAAGCTCAAAAGGCTTGGTGAAATTTGACAAAGCTAGAACTGGACAGGTAGTCATCAACTATTTGAACTTCTTGAAACACTCCTGTTCCTGTGGTGTCCAAACAAATGCTTCCTTCTTAGTCAAATCTATAAGTGGCACAACATGCTGCGAGAACCCACTAACAAACTGACAGTAGAAGGCACATAACCCCACAAAACCTCTGAGCTGAGTCAAAGTCTTAGGAGTAGGCCAATCAATAATGTCACAAACCTTATTAGGGTCCATGCGAACTCCCTCTGTGCTAATTATGTGACCCAAATATAGAAGCTCTGCCATGCCTAACACACACTTGGACTCCTTGGCGTATAAGGACTCCTTGTCAAGTATGCCCAAAACAGTATCCAGGTGAACCAAATGCTCTTCCCAAGACCTGGACCTACTATATACCAAAATATCGTCAAAGAATACCAGAATAAATCTCCTCAACTAAGAGTGGAAGACCTTGTTCATAGTGGACTGAAAAGTAACTAGAGCGTTGGTTAAGCCAAAGGGCATAACCAAAAAAATATAGTGTCCACAATGACATTTGAATGTAGTCTTCTCAACATCCCGTTCTCTGACTCTGATATGGTGATACCCTATCCTCAAGTCTATCTTAGAGAAGTAACAAGCTCCATGTAGCTCATCTATCAACTCATCGACGCAAGGAATGGGATACCTATTCTTAATTGTCCTCTTGTTCAAAATTCAGTAATCAATGCACATTCTGAGTGTACCATCTTTCTTCTTCACCAAAACCACTGATGAAGCAAAAGGAGACTTAATCGGCCTTATATGTCCCATAGCAAGTAGTTCCTTGATAGTTTTCTCAATCTCATCCTTCAAATGCTTTGGGTGCCGGTAAGGTGTAATCATAATGGGCTTAGTGCCCTCCTCCAACTCTATGATGTGCTCTATGCCTCTATCTGGAGGTCTACCATGTGGTATGTCATTGAACACCTTTGTATGCTGAACTCTTAGCTCTCTAATATTTGGATGATAGGCTATTTTTTTCTGCTCCTCTTGAAAAGGCATCAACTTACACTTTGTTGCCCACTCCACCATGTCATGTTTAATAAGTGTCTCCATTTTCCTAAGATTAATTACTTTCAAGTTGCTATCCTTAATGGCCTTTAGCACATGAGTGGTCCAGTCAACCTTGAATTTCATCTCCATCTCTCTAAGGTTGAGTGTAAACTCTCCAATTGCATGAAGCCACTTCATGCCAAGTTCTACATCTGTGTCCCCCATATTGACCACATAAAAATCATCTTTAAACTCATAGTTATTGAGTTTCATAGGAAGATCTGGAATCATTCTCACACTTGAGAGTGTAACCATCAACAACTTTTACCTTTATCCCTTCAAACTCTTGAGTTTGAATTCCACGCTTTGCCACCAACTGTGCATCTATGAAATTGTGAGTTGCACCTATATCAAGCAAACAAATGACTCTTTAACCAGCCAAGAGCCCACAAAACCTGAAGGAACCTTCTCTTTGAATGCTATACATATGAGCTTCCTGTAGCATCATTTTTCCTTCTTTTTCAACTTCATTATCTGAGTTTTCAGCCCCTGAAGCCTCTTGATCAGCTTGTTGGTCTATTGTATCAGTCATGTTTTCATCCTCATAGTACCACTCCAATTGCTTGTTATTATCCTTAGGCCTTTGAGGAAAATCATGGTTTTCATCAAAGGGACCCTTGCAATAAAAATACAAACTCCTCCTACACAAATCATTAATTGTTTCCCTATCCAAAGGGGCTGCAAATTTCCTCTTTTGATCAACATTCTTTGTTTTCTTTGGGTCTAATTTGCTATCATTAAAAGATGAAGATGGTTTGGAATTGAACTTATTGTGTAGAGCTGCAAGTTCCATACTACGAGCTTTCCTCATAGCCTCCTGTAAGGTAAGGGGATCAAATGCGTCGACCCAAACTCTCATGGGCTCATAAAGAACTTCAACAAATAATATGACAAGCCTCCTCTCAGATATACATGTCACCATGACCGAGAGCTTTTGAAATTCACCAATTTAAGATTCCAAACTGCCCATTTGTTTCAGTTGAGCTAGATCCTTGAAGTACAACTTTGGATCTCTTTTGTCAAAGTGCTCAACTAGCCTATCAGTGAACTCTTGATATGAACTGATGAGGTCATGTTGCAAGGTGACCATCCCATGGCGCCACTAGTCATGAGCTACCCCATCTAAATGCAAAATGACAAAATTAATGGTGTCCTCTTCTGCCATAGGACATAGGGTTAAGAAAGTATCCAACTTGCTAACCCAAGCTTTGGCTGTAACCTTACCGCTTCCATCAAATGTGTGGAGTGTGAGCTTGCTAGTAGCATGTCTAAGGTCATTGTTTTTATTCCTTGGTCTCCTGTCAGTCCTGTTCCTAAGGTGCTCTCTCTTCTGACTCATGAACCTATCAAAGTTAAGATGATCCTTAACTCTTTGTGGTAATGCTTCCCACTCATCATGTAGTTTCATCACGTTATCTGCAAAGATGACATCACCTTCCTCTTCATCCACATCCCCCTCTTTAGGTTCATTTTTTATAAATGTAGAGCACGTAGGCCTATCATAGGTGAATGTGGGTGTTATTATGATCCTTGGCCCTCCAACAACACTCCCATCTTCTTCCTATCCCTAGTTCTGTCTCCCAGGAATGGTCATATGCTGAATGGTTGTAGTAAGCTGCTGCAACACATTTGCTACTTGTTGTTGCCCAGCTGTAAAATTCCTTAGAATATATCTGGCTTCTTGGTCCTCATTATTACCTTGGTTTCTGGGTGGTTCACCACTGTCCCTGTCTCCCATTATTTCTAATGGTATTTCCTCAAACTAAATTCCTTGAAATCTAGCTCTCTTGCATGTGTAATATTTGTGTGGCCCAACCTGATGCAAATGCATAAAAAATTCTAATCCTCCAGGATGGTAGGATCAGAGCTCTGATACCACTGAAAAGAACCCTATTGGTTCTAACTTTTCCTGTAGATGCTGAATGCACTTTTTTTGTGTTTTCTTGTTGTTTTTGTGAATTTATAGCATTTAAATAAAATGTTGCCAGACAAGATTTTAGCAAGAAATAACTGAAAATATAGAAATGTTGCAATGATTCTTATTCAACATGAGATGTAAATGGATTGTTAATACAAGATAGAAACATAACATAAAAATAAGGTTGCATACCTGAACATGCCAGCAAACCCTTATTTGAAAATCTAGAAATCACAACCAACAATGAAAAATCTGATGAAACAAGCTAATCTGCTGCATATGATGATTTCTCCACCTTTAAAAGAGTGCCAAATGGTAAAACCAGTATGGCCACCTCGATTGGTGCTGATCTATGCCAAAAGAAAGAGGCATTTCAACCTCTAGTTCATACGCCCCAACTAGAAGCCCCACGCATGCCTGTGGTGAATGGTACGACCAGGAATAGAATTTGTACAACCCGATTATTGATGTAAAAAGTTTATGAAATTAGGCGCTTCCACTAGTAAGCCCCTTTCCTTATTGAAAACTATAAATAAACTCAAAGGTAGATCTCCTGCAAGCACAAATGGACTCCAGAATGAAGCCCTCTCTGTAGCAATGATTCAACTGGTCTTTCACAACTTCAAGATTGTAGAACACTGAAGAATTGCCACTCTCTAATGGTGAAAAATGGCTGAAACCCTTGTCTCAGGCACAAAATTCAAAGAAGCCAAAATGAAACAATGTCAAATGCTCAAAAGATGATAGAGGTCGACTTGGTCTTTGCTTCTTATATTTCCTCAAAGAGGCATGATTTCCAATGAGATCATTAATACATTTAAAATGTATTTAAGACACTTTATACTCTTTTAAAATAATTTATCTCACTTGAGCGTACCTTTTTGATTTACCATTTAATCTCACTTTATTAAATTTAAGTGGCTCACTTTTATAAAGTTAAAATATAACTTTATAGTATCCTTTTTAATAATTAAATATAACTTAACCACTTAAATATTAATTTCTCCCTCAATATTCAATATTTTGATGTGCCTTTTGAAGTTGGGATCAACACTGTATAACCCCCATGTGTCCAGGTCCCCTGACTAAAAATAACATCAATACCAGATTGACTTACTATAAATAGTAAGTCCCTCAAACTAAGCCAAACACTGATCTGCAAAGGCTTGGAACTGAACCCAATACTAAATTGAAGAAATGGGGTGACAACAACCTCCATTAACTACCACTGAGACCCTCTATCCAAACATATTAGCCTACAAGGATCCAAGTAATAGGCTAACCCATCTGCAATTGGTACTGACTAGGGTGGGGACATTACACAATGCCTTGCACTTTTTCTTTTTGTTGGGCCACTTTTAAAATTTTTAGGGTTTTTCATGTCATCATGTTAGTTTAACCTATCATCCTTGGCATACCATCCTTGAAAATTTTGATTTTCCCCTCTAAGCCCATTTTCCTTGAAATTCAAGATTTTGGGTTTGGTCATTCATGCATCCTTTCCTCAACTAGCAACTTTCCTTCCCAAAATTCCTCTTTGCAAAATTTTGAGGTTTTGGGATTTCTCATGTCGTCATGCTAGTCTAACATGTCATCCTTGGCATGCCATCTCTGACAAGTTCAATTTTCCCCTCTAAGTCCATTTTCCTTGAAATTCGAGAAACTAGGTTTGGTCATTCATTCATCCTTTCCTCAACTTCCAACTTTTTCCTTTTCAAAATTCCACTTGCAAAATTTTAGGGTTTTAGGGTTTCTCATGTCATCATACTAGTCTAACTTGTCATCCTTGGTATGCCATCCCTGACAAGTTTTGATTTGAATATTTTAGGGTTTTTCATACCCTCATGCATGTCGAGCTTTTGGGCCATTTCCCCCCTTCTTCCCTCTTTGACATGAAAAGTCTCAAAAATTTTGCATTCAAATGAAAAAACCTACCTACCTTCCTACACAATCTAGGATGTCATTAATGGTCTCAAAATGAACATGATTTGACAAGTGATGGCTCTTAGAAGCCTCTTGGTACCTTTGGGCCCCTCTAAGACATGGTTTGTGTACAAAAGCATATGGTTGATGATGTAAGGGGTATGGCTTCAATATGGCTTCAAGTGTATGGCCATGTGAAGATGATGCAAGTTGACATGGGAAGCTTGTACAATTTTAGACGTCCATAGTTCTTTCCCTAAGGTCTCTAGATGGTGTTGAAAGATATATTTTCCCAAAAAGAATAGAAAAGAGAGGATAATATTTTATAAGTTGGAGTAATTGCAAAGCCAACCAAAGAAGGATACTCATAGGAAGCCCCAAGGTTTTGATTTTCAATTCTGGGTGTAGTTATTTTTATATTGTAATGATCTAAGTTTTTCCCCAAACCTAGAATAAACCTTGTAAGCTTTGAAGATTGATTGATTAAAGGAATAATCAACCTTACTTGAGTGTCTCTTTATGCATGGTATGCATTTATGAATGTATGTTGTTTAAATTTTCAACTAGAAGTTTTTAAAATCCTTGTAAAACTTTTGCATGGTATCTTTTCCACATAATAAATAAAATGTGTGGATATGCTTAAGGATTACTAAGTAGACTCTCTTAATATTTTGCAACTGTCTATTATTTTTTTGAATGTATTTGTAGAGCCATCTTGCTCGTGCATTTGAAAAGCATAGTATTTTGTATATATCTTGATTAAGATATCACCTAATTTTTGATATTATATGTTTGAATGAATTTAGAGACTATGTTGCCTAATGGATAAAGGCACCGATATGTATTGAATTTCTCTCCCATCATCCTTGACACACTATAAATGCATCGACTCAAACACATTTTAGTTTTAATTGTTTATGTGTTTCACTATCATGTCTAAATAAATATAACAACACAAGGGTGTATCATAAACACATTCTTAGACACTTAATAAGGTGTTAAGACTTGCATCCTCAAACTAGCACATAAGTATATTGTGACACCTATAATGAGATACATTGTGTAGTGGGTATAGTTTGTTGTAAGGCAATGTTTAGTCCTATTTTCAATAATCTTTTCAACACCTTAGGGAGACCTCCCTTGGTCTTTTAAAGCTTGAAGTGAAGGAGGTATTACTCACCTCAATCATTGATCCTTTATTACCCAACTTGAAGACATGTTTGTGGTGATTTTCCTCAGTTTGACACCCTTGGCACCTAGAAGATTATCATACCTTAGGGATTTGGGGCCAATAACTCAAATCACCAATATTTTTTTCTCATTGCCAAGGATAAGATAAATCAATAATCAATTTGAAGAACCTGGTTACTTAGTGAACATGGTGCAACTAGAAAAGTGTTGGTCTTTAGTTGGAAGTCATAAGTTTTTCGATTTTGATTATTTTCTCCTTCATGGAGTGGTGAATTTTTCAAGGAAGATCCAAAAGTTTATGTTAGAATATAAAGAATGAAAAAATATCAATGATGAAAAGGCCAAGAAATGCCTAAAGCTAGTTCTATTGATGCAAGAAGACGACATGAACAATGGAAAGCTAAAAATCCAAGTAAGCCCCCTTTACATAATTCAAGAAATACTAAAAATGTAGGTCATTCAGGTAGAAGATCTGCTTCTAGAGATTTTGATCAATACACATCAAATGATTTAGTTGATAATAGGGTTAAAACTACAAGAAGAAATTTTAGATATGACTATACGAGGTATGGAAAAGAAACATATCCTAGTGCATAAAATATAAATGTAGGTTCACCTCAAATCCCACCTCAAAGAAACCCTATACTTCAACCTTTGAGAAATCAAAGTGAAGCTAGACATGATACTCAAACTTCTGAGCATGAAGTGGTAACCCCATTTCAAGATGCTGACCCAAATATTTAGTTAGAAATTGACCTCAGAGAGATGGAAGTAGATCAACACATTGATCTTATTGACTATCTCAAAGAAATTCAGCATGAGACAAAGGCACACATTGCATTATAGTAGGCCCAATTGGATCAGTAAGCCCTATTATTGAATTAATAATAAAACATTGTCCAATAGACCTTACAAAATATTATTCTACAACAAAATATTGCTTAGCCTCAAAATGTGGTACTGATTGTTCCAATTTAGCAAGTGTCTGTTGTGTAGAAAAATGAGCCTAATCCCTCACAACAAAATGTAATACAAAATGTTGGGGTCAACCCCAAAAGAAAGGCTCAAATATTTGTTCTAGTGAGACAACCATTGGGATTAAAAAGATACAGATAGTTAAAATTTTGTGGCATCCCTAATTATCCTAATCCAAATCCAACTAAGATTAGATGAAATAAGCCAAAATTCTAAGGTAACAATGCTATCATTGGTGTTGACCACTTAAGGCATTTCATTGATGTCATTGATGAAAATGAGATCAAAGATGACGATACCATGATGAATCTTTTTGCACATTCATTGGAAGAAAGTGAAAATAATGGTAAAAGAGTCTTCCATACAACAATATAGACTCATAGCATGAGTTTATAAGGGTCTTTCAACTGCAATATGGAGAAAGAGTGGATTCAAAAATTACAATCCATGAACTGACTAAAATTAGAAAAAAGGTATAAATGAATTGGTTGTTGATTTCAACAATAAATTTATTATGACAATGAGGCAAGAACCTCCCTAGATAAGGCCAATATGCCTTGTTTTGTATTATGGAGCATTTGATTCAAAGTTAGGCTATCTTTTGAAAGATAAGAACCCTCAAAATTTGAGGGAAGCATATGCAATGACAAATCAACATAGAGATCAATATGAAAGCATCTAGAAAAGACAATAAAAGAGATGAAAACATATGCAACAACTTCTAGCAAGCTTCCCACTGCTGAAGGAAAACTAGACAACTTGATGGGAGCCATAAAGGATCTTTCATACAAGGTTGCAAAGAACAAAAAAGGTATACCCTCTAATGCGGATCCTACACATTTTAATGAGGGTTAGAGGTTGCATACCAAGCACTTCAATTGTGATTTATCTACAAGAAATGGAGGTAATGACAAACAAATAGCACCAAGAAACTCAAACCAAGGATACCAAGAGAAACACATCCCTGATCCCTTAGGGAAGGATCTTGTGAATCTTCAACAAGATTCATTTTGGTGTGATATATTTTACTCACCTCATGATCATTCCAAGTGTATTGTTGTAACTACACCTGATGAAGAGAAATAATTCCAAGAGCATGAGAGTATGTAATGTCCCCATTATTTCACGAGCATCAGAGTCATTGGATTAGCCTATTATGTCGATCCTCGTAGGCTAGTGGTTCTGGATAGAGGGTCACTTGAACGGGCACTTGGTCGGTAAAAGGCAGTATTAGTATCTGAAGTATGGTGACGTGGTGAATTTGCACGTTTGGCGTGTTATTGGAGCTTAAAATATTGATCTTCACCATTTATTTCACTTACTCAGGCTTAGGGACCATGTGTCTATTTGTTAAAGGGGTCACTTTATATTTTGCAGTTACTATTCACTGATAAAGTGAATAAAGAAATAACTTAAGTGAATAGTGTTTTTTTAATGAATAGTGTTTCAAAGTGAAATTATAAAAGAGCAAGAGAAAGTTCGACCTCTTCATGCTTGGATATGTTTGTTGATTGAAGTTTTGAAGTGTGGAGTTTGTGGAAGAGAGAAACTAGGGTTTCTCAATTTCAGCAATGGGTAAGCCTGGTTTGGGGCTTGTAGTTAGGATTTGGCATCTTGAAGGTGTGAAAGACCACCCTAAAGTGCTGGTTATTTTCTGTTTGCTGCATTTGGAGCCATATTTTGTTGATTGTAAGTGTTTGAAGACATCTACGGGAAGGGAAGTTGCTGTTAAAGTCTTCATTCATCATCTTGAAGGTGTTACTACGAATTTATGAACATTTTGGGAGCTGGTTATGCACCTACAGCCAGCTGCTTTGAAGAAAGGGTTTC
>VDFB02000008.1:309126810-309155063 GCA_007258455.2 Sequoia sempervirens
GTATGAATGCAACCTCCTTCCTTACAAATTTGTCATTCTCAATTCTCATTTCATAAGCAGTTATAATTCCATGTAACTCATCCATAGATGGAGTATTCAAATCTTTAGCTTCTTCAACAACAAAAACTTTTGCATCAAAATTTTGGGGAAGGGATTTGAGTACCTTTTTCATAATCATACCTTCTTTTAGTTCTTCACTGACCTCTGATAGAATTGACAACCTCATCAACACAGAGCAAGAATGTGGCATTGTTTTCCTCGTCCTTTATTTTTAGGCTTTCAAACTGACCTTGATGAGTTTGAAGCTTTGCTTGTTTGATCTTGTCATCACCCCCATAGATGTTGTGTATATTACTCCATACTTCCTTCATTGTCCTGTAATGCATGATCTTTACAAATTCACAATTAGAAAAACCACATAAAATAACATTCCTTGTTTTAGCATTATTTTCACAACCCTTCTTTTTGGACCAATCTCTTGAGGGACTTTTAGGGATCTCATCTCCATCTAAAACTGATTGCCAAACCTCAAACCTTAGGACCATCAATATGCTTCCATCCTTACTTTCCAAAAGGAATAATTGGATCCATCAAAGAGTGGTGCCTTATTTGAAGATAATCCTTCTTGAGCCATTTAGTGTGCCATCCTAAATCTACCTCAAGTTGTTAAGCTTCTTCAAAGGAACTTGGATTTGATACCAATTAAAGGGAGCACGATATACTAAAAGGGAGGGAGTGAATCAATATATCAAATCTATTTAAAACTCTTTAATTCAATTCAACATGATTCTCCAAACATGAATAAAAAAAATTCAATCAATCAAACAACATAGATGCAAACATTCACACAATGAACACCAGATATATGTGGAGACCTAAAATGGGAAAAACCATGGTGAGAAGAGTTGCTTGGATCGATTGTCCAAATCCAACCTCATAGAATAATGAATAACATACAATGATGAAGTAGGATCCAACCTACATGAGACATCAATCCCTTGTTGTATTTGTAGCCACCAACCTATTGGAGACACCAATCCCCAATACAAAAATTTGAGCACCAATCAATAAGTAGAACACTAGTCCTACCAAATTACATGAATATGATTTGTGGACCTTCAATGTTGATCACATAGCTTACACTTGATTTGATCTTGCTTCAAATACTCTCTCACACAACTTATGATCTTCTAATGATGGTGCATAATGATTGAGATGAAACTCCCATTATATCACTTGAATCTATACTTGCTCACACAATTACACTCTCACACAAACTCACATAATCTAAAACTATGATGATTAGTCATT
Organism: Sequoia sempervirens; assembly: GCA_007258455.2. NCBI lineage: Eukaryota > Viridiplantae > Streptophyta > Pinopsida > Cupressales > Cupressaceae > Sequoia > Sequoia sempervirens. The sequence goes on from VDFB02000008.1 coordinate 309,128,122, forward strand.
ATATATACATAAAATTATATAAAATTCATTTCATATTGGTCAGAGATCCCTTAACACCATCCACAATTAGTGAAGTTGACTAAGCTGGACCTAAAATCAAATTTGCATGAAACATGTAGTGGGTCAGTCCTAAATCAAATGTGTTGCCACCAAAATAACATGATGTTGTGTGCTTCCTTCAAGGACCTTAACCTAGACCTATTTCACCTTCCCACACTATCTTCAAAGGTCACACATAACAAGCCACTTTTGCAAAAATTGGGGATATCCACCTGGTTGATTAACCAACATAGTGACTCTTTTGTCACTCCATACTTTTTGCCTAATGAACATGAATTCCAAAAACTCTGGAATAATATAAAACAACTATAGACATACTCTCCATTCAAAACGTAGACCTAAACCCACATCCAAGAAGAAATACATATTAAAGCATGTTGCCAAAAAAAATCTCTCTATTTGAGTAACTAACTTCAAACATTTTGGATCAAATTTCTAGATTAGTTTTATCAACAGAATATATACAAACATGGTATTTGAAGCATACTATGATAGTCTTCTTTGTTGCTCTCAAAATTCTTTAATATGAAGTAGTATGATTACATTTAATTCTCATTGATATGTTGATATCACACCTTTGACATTAATCATTTGGCATCAATGACAACATATGTTCAATAGCTACTGGTAATGCTCTATTGCTTGTCATTTATCAATCTTGTCTATTATCATAATTAAATGATCCCATCTAATGTATTTTAAATTGTGATAGGGCTTCTCCTCCACAATGGGGTTTGTTTCTATCACAGATTTATTTTATTTTTATGCATTCCAATATTGTCTAGCTATTTGTGGAGGTGGAAATGCCAAAGGGAGTGTTTGGTTGAGGCAAACCCCTATACAACCCCAAATTTTTTCCTCATCTCCATGTGTGCAGGTGTTGGATAGGATAAAAAAATAAAATACCTCACACTAGCAGTTTTTGGGCTTGATTCATATAGATGATAATGTGGGTGCACAAACGTCCTTGTGGTGTGCTAGTGTCCAAGGTTGAGACTTCACCTAATTGGTATTACATTGTATATTTTCATATTTTCCTTTCTTGTAGACTATATCATTTTGTATGTGCAATCTATTTGAAAATTTCAGTTATTCATTATCAAACTTATCTTAGGTTTCAATTTTAAAGAAATTTCATTTCTAGTTCACTTGATTCGGGTCATTTGATGTAGATACGAGATAAATTTTCTCCTTGAGATCATGTTATCTTGAGGGTAGAAAAATCCCTCCTCTATAGTGAGAGATAATTTGTAAATGGGTACCTAATATGGCCTTGTAGCGAGACCCATCATTGTACATTTTGCATCATTTGCATCATAATCTACTCCCTAAGTTGCACTTAAGGGGGGGTGTTGGTGTAATAGGTATTTTACCTAACTAGTTTACTAGTAGGTCATATTTACATGTTAAGTCTACTTAGGTCCTATGAATCTTTCTAGAAGTCTTAATTATCACTTAGATCTTATCATTTTAGCATTTAATTTTTAAGTCTTAGGTAATTTAATAATAAGTTGAGACCTAGTTGTCACATGTTATATGATTAAGGTACATGTCATAATCTTATCTAATCCTATCTTTCACCTTGTCTATATAAGTAAGACTCTTGTACAATTTGTATTATAAGATCTAATAGTATCAAGTAAGCTATTATCATGTCATACTTTGTTGTGGAAGGTTATCATTTTATTTTGTAGGTGATCCTAGAGTGTGAGCTAATTTTCAGCTCCTACATACCTTTGTTGGGTACTTGAGTATTTTATTATTTATGTTATTTGGATCATGCTAGATTGTTGCAATAGTTAATATTTGTGATCTTAATTTTTTATTAAAGCATAAATTAGCAAGATAACATTCTCTAACGATGATTTGTAATGCATGGATATATTCTAATACCTTGGATGGTACTATCACTATGAGATGGGTTTTTCTTAACTTCTAGCCTAGAATAGTGACAACTAACACCTCTAGACTAATAAGACCCCATCAACAAGAGAATACAAAATAATGGAGAGAGCTAAAGATGCAAAGCACCAAATAAATTACTCCCAATATTGGTTGATTCACTTCCCTTGCTCTCCTTCTTATGCCAATATTTCCTTCAAATTTGTTGTTGAAGTTGTACAAATACCTGCAAATAGTAAGAAAGAAAGTTGGAGAAAATGGTTGTTAAGATGAAAATGGAGGAAAGTTGCTTTTATAGACAACCTTTCAAATGGACGGCTGAGATTAATCCTCTAGAAGGATTCCAAGATCAATGGTGGAGGATGCATGAGAGGGAGGTTACAAAATCACTAGTTGAGATTAATTCTTTAGAAGGATTCCAAGATCAATGGTCTAGAATTGATCCACCAAGAATATGCTATTCTTGGAGGAATCATGACATGTATGATGCCTGATAGCTATGATGCCTGATGACTATGACATCAATGAAGGCTATGATAGGGGTTAATGACAAGGCATCTTTGACCAAAGGAGGTGCATAAATAATTTATTTTAAATTATTTATTCAAAAACGGAGGAAAATGGAGAAAGGGGACAAGTGGAAAATAAATAATTTATTCAAATTATTTATTTGGAGAAAATAAAAGATAGAGCATTTAATTAAATTTATTGTGAGGATGGAAATTAGAGAGGGATTAAATAATTTCAACAATTATTTAATCATGGAAGAATAGAGGATCAAATTATTATTATTATCTGACTAGAGACAGGTGATGAAAGATAAATAATTAAATAAATAATGATTTATTTAATTATCAAAGGAAGGGGATATTAGTGACACAATTAAATGATTTTAATTGATCAGGATAGAATAAAGATTAGAAAGTGAATTAATTAAATAATTAAAAAATATTTAATTAATAGAGGAATATGATCAAGTATAATTAAATAATTATTAGAAGATGATGACCAAGGAAAAATGGTGCTTGGAGACTTAGGACATTTTTCAATGCCTACATTTTTCCCCTCTTTGACATAATGCAGTTCATTGCATTCTGTCAAAGAAATTTAATTCTAAAATATGCCCTAGTGAAAGCAAGGTGAGGAAAGATGACCAAGAGGGTTGTGGTATGCCCCCTCGAGAGGACATGCGGGTTCAAAGAACACGAATGTGCTCTCGAAATGGATGATAAGACTAGATGATGAAGGATAGAATAAATGTTAGTATGGAAGGGGTTGGATGTTAGTGTGAAAGAGAAAGGAGGATGAAGATGGAAAGTTAGACAGGAAATGATAAGGGAACCAACTTTCATGCTTACATTTTTATTCTTATCATCATTGGGCATCAAAAATGTCACAAATAGTCCATAAACACCATGGTATGACATAGACCAAGGTGTGCAAGGTGACTATTTTAGAGAGACAAGCAGTCAAAAAGACAAGGAATGCCCCAACTCATACTAAGGACCTGATTGTCCCAGTCTTTTTGCCAAGACAAACCACATAGATCAAACAAAGAAAAGAGATCATGATCCATCATCATCCCTCTAAATTCATCGATAGGACATCCTCGAGGAGACTAGTAACATGACCCAAAGTCAATGAAGATGACAAGACAATTCTAGACCAATAAATTGTTTGCCAGTGATAATGACAGGATTGTTTTATTGATTGAGTAGGTTGACCAAAATGACTGAGTTGATTAATAGGTTGAACAAGATTGATTGATAATTGACAAAGGTTGATAAATTGATATGATTGATAAGTGGAAAAAGGTTGAAAAATTGATTTGATTGATGATTATTGTGCCTGACCTCAGGAGGAACACATCTTGACTAAGGCAAGATTGGTTGACAAGATTGATAAGAGTGGTTGATTTGATAAAGATTGATTGATAATGATTGTGCTTGACCTCAAGAAGGACACATCCTAACTAAGGCGAGATTGATTGACAAGATGGTTTGATTTTTTGACAAGGATTGATTGAGATGATCATCTATGTGACAATACCCACCTACAAGAAGGACACATCATGTTTAAGGCAAAAAAATACATCTGATAAAGTTGACCAAGTGATAAATGTTGAAAAGGAACCTAACTGCAAGAAAGCCATATCCTGCTTAAGGTGAATGACCAAATTAACACAGTCTAACCTCAAGAGTGACAAATCCTGATATAAGACCAAATGAGACAAATGACCTAATGCCCAATTTTGATTGAATGGCCAATTTGATTGATTGATGAAAGATTTTGTTGGTTATGTTTGTTGTTTTGTGATTTGGTTTGAATGATGATTGTTCTCAGACCAAGGACCTAACCAAAGCCAACAAACCCTAGGGATTTGACCTAGGGAGCCTCAGGGGCTCATCAAAAAATGGCCTTGCCTATGTAGCAATGTGCAGAGACCTCATAGTTCGACACGACTTGACTTTGCCTTATTTGAAAAAAGATGAAGTCATGATTTTATTTGGACAACCTAAAAGGATTGATCTAATGCCTCGGGGAACCATTTAAGATGAGCCTTTCCTACATAGAAAATGTGCCAAGGCAACGTAGTTTGACCATTCTAACACAAACTGACTCAAACTCAGACTCTGTTATTGGGATTTTGATGTTTTCTGATTTTTTTTTGGATTTTTTGATGTTTTATGATTTTTTTGGATTTTTTTAGGACATTTTATGATTTTTATGGATTTTTTTAGGACATTTTATGATTTTTGTGGATTTTTTAAGTTTTCTAATTTTTTTTGGATTTTTTGATGTTTTATGTTTTTTTAGATTTTTTGATGTTTTATGATGTTGATATCATTCCAATAAAGACGTAGGTCAAGGAATTTCCCCCAGTTAGGTATAAGGCTAACTTATTGTGTGTGAGGGGATCAATGGATGAAAAGAATGATCATGAAAGTGAAGGACGCTAAATGTTGATGGTTCTTAGGTCATGAGAAGGATGACGAAGATTTATTATGGATGAATGAGACTTTATTATGGACGATAACAATAAGGATCAAGGAAAATGCATGTGAAAGATACCCACAATCAACCAAGCAGGCATGTGTAAGGATCCAAGGACAAACATGATCTTGCCCCTAGTCAAGCTGAAAACCAATTGATAGGTGATGATGATGATGATGCCAATGTTGTTTGATATGGGAAGGACACATCTTGAAACAACTTGAGGATTGGGAAACATATCTTGTTGATGATAATGTGACTAAAGGATCAAGGTCTATATAACAAGGCTAGGAACAAAGCCAAGGAATGTTTTGGATGATGTGCTAGGGTGCATAACAAGATTGTATGGATTAGACTTGTTGTATTTGGAATGACTAACCTTAGGACAAGATGGGATTATGGAGGGAACTTGGATAAGAATATTAGAATCCTTAAACCAATGACAAGGGGAAACCAAGTCCACTGATAGGTATTAAAGGATAATGGATTGATTTTGAAAAAGGATAGGAGACATGAGGATTATTGGTTGAAAGAATTAACATATGATCTCCAAGGACTATGTCGAATAGGAACAATGTGTTTTTTGAGGTATGGGTTTGGATAAATTCTATGAAGGTAATTACATGATATTTCATTTATAGTGTATGACCAAAGGATAGACATGTTAATAATTTTCCCAAAGCCTGATTTATGTTTTTGCCCCATTTCTTATCAAGATCAAGGTGGGTGCCAAATAGATGGAAATGATATGGATTGGATGGATAGATGGAAATGTTATGAGAAAGGCATGTGAGATGAGACAACTTGCCCCCAAGTGTAATGGCCCACATAAATAATTGCTCTTACACATGACACTTATTTTCTAGGTTTTCATCATGGTACTTATCTAAAGAACCATAAAAATGGTTTTCACTATTGGAAAAAAATTTCTCTTTACTTTTTTTTTCTCTCTTTTTCTTTCTTGTTTTTTTGGATGTGACACAAGACATTTGTTTGCTAGGTTTTCATCAAGGTGACAATTTTTTTTTTATATCAGCTTGATGTTCTAGATGATCGTTGATTGTTTTGAATCCTTTGATGGTGTTGATGTAGATATTGGTGTCATGATATTCCAATAGTGACCTTTATGAAGTAGTTGTCTTGTCAGGATCATAGCATTTGCACACAACTGATTGATGTCATTGCAATCTTTTTTGATACTAGAGTTGGCTTTATCAGAGTATGCACATCATGATAGAGTACCATGGGAGTCCTTATGATAAAGAGTTGCTACCAAGATGTGACAAATTTGTGATGTAGGATTTTTAGACTTTAGGCTAGATGTAGGGTTATGATGGATGGTGGTAGGTGTGGATGTTACAATTTTTATTTTCCAAACTTGGGATGGTGGATGATGGAGTTTGGAATTTTGATTGGAATAGTGTTTGGAACCAACATTTTTATATGCCTTGCTTGATGACCATTTTGAAGGAGGTGGATATTTATTATATGTGGGAGTCCTCTTTTCTTGTGGTTCCGCATTTTCATTGATTTTTCAATTTGCAATATTTTCTTTGCTTGATCCATTTTTCTTTGGGATCCATTTTAACTTCAGTTGTCCACTTAATTTTTTGTTTGATCCAATAGCCTTTGACATTTGATAATCTTGAACTTTGGATTTGTAATAATTTTCTTTTTGTTGGTTTTGAATGGAAGGTTTATTCATGTTGGAATGACAATTTATGGTGTGGATGGAAGGAGTGTTGGAAACAACCTTATGACAAGGACTACTCATGGCCTCCATTTTTATGTTTGTATTAGATAAAGTTTCCCCCAATATTGAGGAGGTACCACTAAAAACATTTGATTCTTTGAGTGAAGAATAGCCAAGACCTTGATGTTTAGGATTTTCATAAAACTGCATTGGTTCTTGAATGCCTTGCTCATGTAGACCTAATCCTTTTCCTTGATACTGCATGCTTTGAAATATTCTATTTGCAATGGGGTATTTTTTACTTTGAAAACAAGATTCAAACTCATCATTGTGTATGTGAAAATTGCTGCTTGGAATGTTTTCCTCTATGAGAAACCCTGATTTGATAAAAGTGGATGATCCTAATTGATAGGATATTTTGGCTTTATCATTCATCATGCTTGTTTCTTCTTGATCATTTGGGATGTCGATTTGAACCATGGTAGATTTTGTATCTTCTTCTTTGAATTGATTCATTGTATCTTGTTTATGTTCTTCTTGATCCATAGAAGCCTTTTTGTATTCTTCTTTGACATAATCCATGCCATTTATTTGATTATCTATGTGGCCAAAGGAGACAAGTGTATCATCTTGGAAAATGGAGGTGTTTGGAGTTTGGATAGGATCAAATTCAACTATTTGATCATGGATGGTATAAAGGTCTATGAGAGGATCATTTTATATTTCATGTTCAAGGGTACGATCTTGGTAAAAAATAGGTTTATCTTGGATGACATGATTGGGAATGGGATCTTGATCAAGGATGGGTGCATTTTGGATGCCATGATTATCTAGAAGGATTTCTTGGACGGACTTAAGTATGGGGTCATGGGATGGACTACTTCGATCTTGACATGAAGGTAAAGCTATGATATCATGCTTTGGACTTTTCTTTTGACATGTATCCCAAGGTGTAGACAATGTGATGTGATTTTGGAGACCATGACCAAATGTATTTTCATAACTGAATGTAGCTTGGGATGGAACGAATAGGAATGGATTAGTAGATGATGGAATAGTATAGGATGTGGATACTTGGAATGGGTTGAGGGATGATGGACTAGGATAGGATGTAGAGGCTTGGAGTGGAGAAGTGGAAGGTTGGTTTCCCTTGTCAAGGTTAGGATAAGGGTGATTAATGGATGTTTGTTGGGATTAATGGTATGGATTGTGTCAAGTGACTCTTGATAGTGAAGGTAGATGGATGAATGACTAAGGCCTATGAATTGTTGGTAATAAGGGTATGTGAGTGGTTGGTATTGACGATTGAGGATTGATTGGTATCAACTTGACTATGAAGAAGATCAAGGTAAAGTGAAGACATGGTCATGAATTTGGATTAGGATGGACAAGGAAAATTTAGTGAGGACTAGATAAAACTTGTGACCTTTAGATGACAATGAAAGGTGAAAATACAAAATGGATATGAGACTATGCTATGTTTTTTGGATTTTTTTGGATTTTAAGGATATGAGGATGATAATGACCAAAGGATATGTTTTTTTATTTTATTTTTGGGATATATAGGGATGCAAAATGAAAATGCAAGGATGATAATGATCTTATGACAAAGGGGATATGATATGCAAGGATGATGATGACCAAAGTATATGAGACTAAACTATATTTTTGTAATTTTTTGGATATAAGGATGCAAGATGATCATGCAAGGATGACAATGCCTAAAAGATAGGGGATAATGGATGCTAAAGGACACTAAAAGATTGATTGATGGTCAAAGTAAGTGATAAGGTGACTAAATGATACTAATGCAAGGTTATGATGATAATGAGGTTAATCTATGCTTGTGTATTTTTATTTTTTGTATTTTGGGGTATGAAAATGCAAGCATAATGAGGGATTGATATGATACTAAGGTAAAATGAGCTATTTTTTTGTATTTTTGGAATAATGGGTAAAGTGCAATCTAAGGAAGGGTAGTCTAAATGAGAGTGATCTAATTCAAAGGTACCCTAAAATTTTAAACAAAGGGTGGCACTCAAGCTAATGTAAATCCAAGGCAAAAAATTCCAAATGTCATTGACCATAAGAGGACAACCAAGACCAAGAGACAATACCAAGACTCAACTTGACAAAGTGAAAATGACAAGACAAATGGAAAGGACAATGGTCAATGACAAGTAGAATAAGTAACCAAGAATTTTTAAAAGCTCAAAGGTCTCCCTATGTTCAAAATATGAAGGTTTAAATGCAACCTAAAAGTCAAGGTCTAATTTGCGTCATGCAAAGGATTGAGAAATGCAACCTATAATGCAATGTATTTCTAAGGGGAATGCCTAAAATGAATTAGTAAATCTTGCAAGTCTCTAGTTTGGAAGTGAAGATCACTATTATGATGAATTGGTTCATTTTTGGACAAGGATTTTATGAAATTGTGGTAATTAGGCAGTTGTGGCTTTGTATTTGGCAGTTTTTGTTTTCTAGAATGTTGTTTTGACAGTTTTGATGGTTTTGAAATGGTTTTGATATGAGTTTTTGATTGCTTCTAACAAGATATGATTGGAAAACACAACAGATAGTATCTAGCAAATTTTTTAGGACTGGTTTGATGTGAAATGGTAGCAAGAAAACAAGCATAATCCTAATAGGAAAATGGTTTGTATACTTGGTGTAGGCCCATTGAAATACCCTGGATTGGTTTTGAACACCTCTCCTTCTCGAGAGTGGATAGCTTAGAATTTTGGTGGCACTGGCTCCCTTCCATGACACTCACTTCTACAAGCACACCAACTTTGGATTCCTAGGTAGTCACTTCCTAGGAACTACTATCTCTACTCAAGGGAGTTAGTAGTGAGTGTCTTCAGGCATGATATTGTACCTTACACCATACCAAGCAATGACTAAAAATGACTAGGCTTCTAAAAACAAAAGGTGTCTAGTAAGGGCATTTGGTTCAAGGGATACGATGATAAACTCCCCTAAGAGGTCTCCCAACCCTTAGAACAAGGGTTTCTCGTATCATAAAGATACTAGAGGACAACTATCATGTACCATCCCGTTGACTACAAAATTTCCTCACAACCACAAATTTATATAGCATTTCGGAAGAACTTGGCTTTCGCTTGTTACCACTTGTGTCGTTCCATTAGGGTGAGTACTTTTTCCCACTAAGGCAGACCCTCTAATGGGTAAACACAAAATCAGATGGGTCTAGCTTTTTGATCACCGAGTTTGCACAAGGTGAGCATAATACCTACCACCCTCAAACACTAAGACATGGTGTTCTTTAACCCCCTAGTTAAAATTATGTGAGAAAGACAATTGTTAATTTTTAAGCACCAAAATGAAATGTTTTCTAAGCTAAAAAAAGCAAAGTGGTTTCAAAATAAATTTCTTGGACACTCGAACTTGTAAAACCACTTGTTAGTAGTCTCATAAAATGATCTTGGACCAACGAGAAAGCTGCAAAACCCTGTTAGCACAAAAGATTAAAATTAACAACTAGAAAATAAAGAAGTGAAACTAAATTAGCAAACTTAAAGGAAACTAAACTAAGAGCTCAATTTTTTTGTTGCTTCAAAAGAAGCAATTTTGGGAGCTCCACTTTAAAGTCACACATTGAAGACAAGAGATTAGTAACAAAAAAATAACTTTAATGGTAACAAAAAAATAACTTTAATGGTAACAAAAAATTAAAACAACAATAACTCTCTCAAAACTTAATGAAATTTTAAATCATTTGAATCCACAAAAAGGTGAAACTCATACCTTCAGAACCCATAAAGTATTTTTCCAAGATTTTGCATGAAAAAATGTTATAGGCAAAAGAAAACATGGGTTTTAACAGATAAATTTTAAAAGCAACAAATACTAAAACGACCATAACTTTCTCAAATCTTAATGAAATTTTAAACTGTTTGAATTTTCAGAAAGATAAAAATGAGGCCTACAAAACCTAGATAATAATTTTTTAATATTTTATTTCTCTTTTTTTGTAGTCAAAAGAAGATGATGGGATTTTGTGCAAATTCTTGGCTGTAACTTGCAAAACAACAAAAACAAACAAGAAAACAAATGAGTTTCTCTACAAAATTGTAAGATTCACATTGGGTTCACTAATGTGAGATGGGGTTTTCCTAACTTCTAGCCTACAATAGTGACAACTAACACCTCTAGACTAATAAGACCTCATCAACAAGAGAATACAAAATAATGGAGAGAGCTAGAAATGCAAAGCACAAAATAAATTACTCCCAATATTGGTTGATTCACTTCCCTTGCTCTCCTTCTTCTTCTTATGTCAATATTGCCCTCAGATTTGTTGTGAAAGTTGTGCAAATACCTACAAATAGTAAGCAAGAAAGTTGGAGATAATGGTTGTTAAGATGAAAATGGAGGAAGGTTGCTTTTATAGACAACCATTTGAATGGACGACTGAGATTAATCTTCTAGAAGGATTCCAAGATCAATGGTGGAGGATGTATGAAAGGGAGGTTACAAAATGGCTGGTTGAGATTAATTCTCTAGAAGGATTCCAAGGTCAATGGTCCAAAATTGATGCACCAAGAATATGCTATTCTTGGAGGAATTGTGACAAGTATGACGCTTGATAGCTATGAAACCTAACGACTATGGCAACAATGAAGGCTATGACAGGTGGTTAATGACAGGGCATCTTTGACCAGAGGAGGTGCATAAATAATTATTTATTTGAAAATGGAGGAAAATGGAGAAAGGGGACAAGTGGAAAATAAATAATTTATTCAAATTATTTATTTGGAGGAAATAAAAGATAGAGCATTTAATTAAATTTATTCAGTTTAATTAAATGTGAGGATGGAAATTAGAGAAATGGAAGAATAAAGAGTCAAATAATAATAATTATTTGACTATAAACAAGTGGTGAAAGATAAATAATTAAATAAATAATGATTTATTTAATTATCAAAGGAAGGGGATATTAGCGACACAATTAAATGATTTTAATTGATCGGGATATAATAAAGATTAGAAAGTGAATTAACTAAATACTTGAAGAGGAATATGATCAAGTATAATTAAATAATTAAAATTATTTAATTATTAGAAGATGACGACCAAAGAAAAATGGCGCTTGTAGACTTAGGACATTTTTCAATGCCTACAATTACCAATGGTTTCATCCTTGCTCTTAATGTATTTTCTCACCCTATAAATTTTGTATATGCTCACCCCACTAAATAAATGGAGGTACTGTAATTTTCTTACCCTACTGAACAAGTGGAAGCTTGGTATTTTCTCACCCACTAAATAAGTGAAAATTCACATGCTTTGTAGTTGCACTCTATTGAAAAAGCATGAAGTGTGTGTATTTATTGTAATTGCACACTCCACTGAATAAGAATCAAAATGTTTCCTTTCCAATGATTGTATAACATACTCCACTAAAGAAGTGAGATTGGTAGGCTTTCCACCTAGTGTGTTTCCTTCTAAGTTATTGCATTCTAGATATTTGTGTGGTCCTATACATTCTATGCTCTCACCCTGCCCATCTTGGGAACTAGATGATCAGAAAATGATAAGGACATCGCATTGCAACTTAATTTCAATTGAATATTTAAAAAAAATTAGGGTTGTTTATTACATCCCCATGGACATGTGTCATCTTTGGATTGTTGGCACAAAATAGTTGATCAAAATTTAATCTCTTTTCTCTATCTCTTTCGCTTTATATTTCTTATTTTTCTATCCTATACTCTCTCTCTATACATATATAAATCTCTCTCTCTCTCTCTCTCTCTCTCTCTCTCTCTCTCCCCCTCTTTGTCTATCTCTCTATTTACTTCTCTATACATCTCTTGTCTCCTGTTTTTGTGTAGCCCCCTCTCTCCCACTTTTCTCTATCTCTCTTTCTATATTCCCATCTCTATGTTGCATGAATTCTAGTAACAAAAAACCAAAGAAAAAAAATGACATCTGTAGTAAAAAGGAACCTTCTCTTGAAAATAACTTGTATGTACTTTCATGGCCATCACTTTCCAAAGAGTTCCTTTTCTACTAGTAATTTTTAATACATATAGATCATTTATATTTTGATATATAATATTTTTTCCACTACATATTTGTCAAGACACCAATGAACCAAATTTTAGCATGCTCGAAACTATGAATATTTCATCTTGTTACAAAAAGAAAGGTCCATTTCTAGCATCACAAAATTGTATCAGTATCAAGTTCATATGTATGATGCAACATAGCTTAACACTAAAAATGCTTTGAGAAAATCAAGTATATGTTGTGTATGGTGTCTACCATACCTACATATCAAGCTACATTGATGTCATTGTTATAGCTATAAAGTACTTCACCCATCACTTTATGGTAAGAACTAATGAAGCTTTATAGCTTGGAACCTATGCTACTTAAGTGCAATTAGATGGTCCACTTCATAAACTTGTATCTAGTGGGGTGACACTTAGAGCCTAAAATCAAAGTGATCAAATTTTGTGTGTGCTGACAATTCATGGTTGTCACCCTTCCATGCAAAGGTATATTGAGTGTACACCATTATTTACTTAATGATCTAATAGTTGGACTTAAAGACCCACAATGACACTATTCATATAATTCTAATGATGTCACATATAAATTCAAAGGCAATTCCCTCCTCTTAAACTTATAAGCTCAATAAGAATTTAAAATTACTACAAACAAGCATAAGACTAGGTATAAAAGAATAATAGTAACAAAAATTGAATAGAAGAAACACACAACTACTAGGAAGCCAAAATGAGAAACCTAACGATTTCACATATAAATCCAAAGGAAACTCCCTCCTTTTAAACTTATAAGCTTAGTGAGAATTTAAAATTACTACAAACAAACACAAGACTAGGTATAAAAGAATAATAGTAACAAAAATTGAATAAAAGAAACACAACTATTAGGAAGCCAAAATGAGAAACCAAAAATTATGCTCATTTTTTATTTATTGGTGTTGTAATTGAGAATACTAATACATATAAACAATAAAACTTATTTAAAGGTAACTCTCACTGAAGCATGTCAATCTACTTTACACTAAAACAAAAGTGCACTTAATAATGAAATCAGTCATAAAAGTGAGATTCTTGGTGAATAGTGTCATTCTTGGCCCTGTAAACTTTGTTGTGACAAATGCAAAAGTGTAGGGCCCCACTAATTATCCCTTTGTTTTATATTTTGATACTTCAAATATCTTCTATCTTGAGAAGAATAAGGGGACAAAGGCACTAAATATAGTGCATATGTGACTATAAAATAAAATGAGGACATACATATTGATTACAAATAATTTAATATTTTATTAAAGCTATTACCTTTGATCCAAGACTTATCAAAGGTATAACCACCATTTTTCTATGTCAACCTATGTCAACATCCTTGTTGATGTACCAATTGCTAATTGATCTAGGCATCTCCATGTGGATATACTCATATGTTTGCAAGCTTTGAATGTCATATACTAAGGACTTTTCTTATCATTTTTTATGTAGGAAGATGTGAAGTTTCAAACTACTTAAAGTGTAATCATTTGGTCTACACATTATAAATGTACATATAATTGGTGGCACTTGACACTTAAACTCAATCACTCTTTAAATATAAGATAGACAAGATAAAAGGATAGGACTAAAGGAGGGGATGAGGAAGAGAGAGGTAGATATAGAAATACAAAAAGGAGGGGGAGAGGAAGAGAGGGATAACAAGAGGTAGAGAGACACACACAAAGATGTTGTATTAATACATATAATAATGCTTTATTTTCTTTTTGTGTATTTCAAAGATGTCGCACTTAAGAGACTAACTTTAAAATATTATACGATAGATAAAACTAATGTAAGTGGATGCATAACTAATCTGAAGTTATTGTTTGTCCATTAAGACTTTGGTTACACACTAACATTTTTAATGTACTATCAATAGATCTCATGTATTATAAACAAACAAAAATTTGCTAATTGATCTTCCACACTTCTTGGACCTATCCATTAGGTAACAAGATGTGATTGCTAATTTATACTTTGAAATATTACAGAACAGCAAAACTAATTAAGTAGTAAGCCCACACTTTTTCATAATTGCGATTATCACTAGTGTGATAAGATGGGAAATTGAGTGGGGACTCAAAATTCTCCACCCACATTGTTCCATCAGAGCTCAATTATTATTATTACTATTTTGGGGGTTTTCGGAAAGATGATAAACAAGTGTATCATTCCAAAGAACTGGGTAATTGGGCACTTTTAATAGAATTGCCTAGCGCAAATTTTCGGGTAAGAAAAACGTTGTACGACAAGGTGTGAGAATTGGGCATTTTAGTAGGAATCTATCTTTTTCCTCGATCTGCTTGTCCGATTCATAGATCTTATCCCCATTTAGTTAAATTAAATAAGTACTTACGTGTTTATGCCAAGCCAGGAGGAGGGAAGTTGGAATGCAAACACTCTAATGTTTAATTTATTTAATTGATTGCCATCTTGGAGTGCTCTGCATTGGGTTTTCATAACCAGTAGATTGTATTCCTAGTTTCGGGTGGAACTATATTGTCTTGGGATGTCTTTTCCATCAAAATCTTTTTCCAGAGTATGGTGGAATCTGCTTGTGCAAAGTCGTTTGTTGCAGAGGGTATCAAATAATTTTGATGGTGTCTGTAATGGGTCTGGACCCTATAGTTTTCCGAGACTTTTGGGTGCACAAAGATGGGATTGTGGAACCCAAAGCCGGAATTTTGTAACCCAAAAGCATAATACAATTCAAAAGCATGTGGCCCATGAAGCGTCACAATCATCCGGCAAAATGGTGCATTGTGGGTGGAGGCATTGTGGGATTCGAACTGAAGCAGAGAAAGGTGTGGCTGAGTATTCCAGCCAAGAGGTGGCTTCAGAAGATGATGGCGAAAACCAGGTCTGTTTTTTCGAAATTGAAATAAATTTGAAATTTTGTTCTATTATCATTTTGGTGATCTGTCTGTTGGTAACATGACACGATATCCCTGTTGATCAAAAAAGTGCGAAGGAATTAGACTGCTCAATTGCTAAAATTTGTGTTTGTTGCAGAAGAGAACATATATTGATAGTATTTTCATTTTCTAAAGAGAAATAATGCTCAATACTTTTCCAGGCTACCATCAAGTAGTGCCTTCATATGGCAAGCAAGTAAGCATAGGAGCCCCATATGGAGGTGGGTATCCTCTGGGGTAGATATAGTTTTGGGTAGTGTCAAATGCTAACTAAAAGTCATGGATTAATTTAATTTTCATAGAGTAAATTCCCTTGCACGCATGACAGAAATTGTAGCAGAGCTTAATGCGGCATTCCTATACAATGTTACCAAAAGGCAATAATCTAGGGCCGTCATGCCTAAACTTGTTTATCAAGGAAGTTGGCTTAGTTAGACTCTTTTTTCTCTGCAATAATCGTTTGCCAAATCAGAAAATTACAAACATTTGAAAAACTAAAATTGAAATTTGTCCAATTTTTGTCTTTTGGTCTGTCATATGAAATCCTGTATTGGGACATACAATTTTTCAATCAGTCTTCCAAAGATACTCAACATTTTAATTCTGATTGAAGGATGCCATCTGGGGAAAGTAAAATTATGTAGTTATCTTGGGTGAACATTATTGTTTATTGATAACTAGGAGGTATTTTTCATGGGTCAATGAGTTTGACCCGGTTGAATCCTGATAGCAATATTACAATTAGTTTATTATTTGCCAAGTTTCAAGCTGAATATGATATACTTTTGTACCTGTTGAAAGTTGAATGACAATATCTTTTAATGAAGATAATTAAGATTTTGTAATTTCTTAATGATGACAAACTTAAAAAATTTCTTGTACCTGAAGCTTTAGAACCCCCATTTTTCGGTTGCAGTAATTTCCATTTCTATTCTTGTTTCCCATTTCTTTGTAACGTGGGTCCAGTGAGTGACTTAAAAATAAAAAAATTGGCTAGTCACTGTTGATATCCATTCAAATTCAGCCTGATATATGCAGTGTTGGGGATGCTAGTCCACACTCTAGATCTGTCATGAAAGGATGGGTAGCTCAGAACAATAGCCCGTTGGCCAGGGGGTGTACCTCGGTTTTTATTTCATCCTAACCATGAGATTTAACATCAAAAAGTGGAAAAAATAGCATAACAATCCAGTAACAATTTTGGATGTGCCTTGACATCTAAAAGATTAATTGATGTCAATTAAAACAATCTGGACATCGAGCTTAATTCTCAACTCAGAAATGGCAATTCACTACTGTGGTTCATTTGGGAGAAGGTGTGAATAACACCCCAACATATTTCAAAATAATTCTGTTTAAAACTATTGATTCTGTTTGATATTCATTATTGAGTATGCGGTCTGTATCAAAATACAAAACCAAGGCCATTTAGAGAAGATATTTTTTATTTGCTGAATATAAATTCAATTTTTTAATCCTAGAAGGCGGATAGCTTTAATTTAGAGCACTACTTTACCTGCCTTCCTTTTGAATGGACAGTTCCTTGAGTTTCCAGGTGGGAAAGTTCAATTTACTTCTGAAATGAACTTCATACCAGAGTCATCAGATAATCGTGTACCTTGCTACAGAATCCTGGATAACTATGGGCATCAGATTGCAACTGATGTTATCTACGAGGTGAACATTTCTAACAAATTGTACGAGAACCTTTTACATGCTATGTGGAGTTATTTGATGGAGATGTTATCATACTAAATAGGTCACATTTGACATGAAATACTCTAAAGATATGAAATTTATTGGAAATGTATTACTTCTCATCTACAGGATTTTAATCTATGACAGGTTAACAGAGAATTGGCATTGAAAATGTACGATAGTATGGTAACTCTTCAGGTCATGGACGTCATATTTTATGAAGCTCAAAGACAAGGCAGAATTTCCTTTTATCTAACATCTATAGGGGAAGAGGCTATCAATATTTCATCTGCAGCTGCATTGAGTATTTATGATGTTGTGTTTCCCCAGGTAAATAAGTCATTTGCATTGATATTCAGTAGTTATATCTAGATTTAGAAATTTTGATTGGTTGAGTTCACAAGGCTTCAAAAAGCATGAATACCAGAAGTTATCTTTTCTCAAGCCAGGGTTGATATCACTGATTAATTTTTTACATTTTTAAAAATCTTTTTTTAATATTTTTACTAAATCTGTAAATCACTTTAAGAAGCACATTGAGTTGTATCTGGATTATTCCTCTGGAATTGTTATTAACTTATTTCTATTGTTGAAAATACTGTAAAACCGCTCATGCATTAAGGGGGACCTCTACTCAGCTGGACCTTGTCTTTGTTATGTACAGTATAGGGAACCAGGTGTCCTTCTCTGGCGTGGATTTACATTACAAGAATTTGCAAACCAGTGCTTTGGGAACGCAGCTGATTATGGCAAAGGCCGGCAGATGCCTATTCATTATGGATCTAATGCATTAAACTATTTTACTATATCTTCCCCTATAGCGTAAGGATCTTGTTTACCCAAATGGTGATTATTTTTATGGACTAATTGTGCAATTGCATTATTTATTTTCACTTTTTTCTTGATAGTGCTGTGGACTTCTGGCAGTTTTTTGTTACACTAAAACTAGATGATGACCTGTTCCAAATCTCATTTTATCCTCATGCTTGCCAGAACGCAGATTCCTCAGGCAGTAGGTGCAGCATATTCACTAAAAATGGACAAGAAACAAGCTTGTGTAGTAACTTATTTTGGTGATGGTGGATCAAGTGAGGTCATACTCTATCTTTTTTACAGGCACATTTAGTTTCAATCAAATGAATGCCCAATTATTTCAATTTTCTTTATCATTGTGTCTTACTCTTCCTTTGTCTACCAGGGAGATTGTCATGCTGCGTTGAACTTTGCAGCAGTTCTAGAAGCTCCAGTTGTATTTATTTGCCGAAACAATGGATGGGCAATCAGCACCCCATCTTCAGAACAGTATAGAAGTAACTTGCAGCTCTGATTTTTGAACCGTGGATTTATAGTCATTGTTAAAATAATTGCATCTATTTTAGAGAGTGGCCTCTTGATTTAATTTATCATTTGTTTACCGGTTGTCTTCCTGTTCAACATTTTTAGGTGATGGTATTGTTGTTAGAGGGCATGCCTATGGGATTAGAAGCATTCGAGTAGATGGCAATGATGCACTTGCCATGTACTCTGCAGTTAGCATGGCCCGACAAATTGCAATCAATGAGTGTAAACCTGTATTAATAGAGGTACAATTTTTGCTTTACTTCATATCCTTTTTACTCAATGTGTTTTGTACTTGTGCTGAATCATAATTGCCTGCAAGTGCAGACAAGCCTAATGCTTAATCTGTTGATTTGAATTCACACTTGCAATTTGTCCCCTAGATGGTAGAAAACAACAAAACATATGGCCAAAAAGCTCTAACAGATTGTTGCAATTATGTGTTCAGGCACTTACATACCGAGTAGGTCACCATTCAACATCTGATGATTCAACCAAATATCGTAGAATAGATGAAATTGAGCACTGGAAGATGAAACATGATCCTGTTTCCAGGTTTAGAAAGTGGCTGAATCGAAATAATTGGTGGAATGAGAAGGATGAATCAGAACTTAGGAATGAAATACGAAACAGGGTAAATCTGAGGAGTTTACAGACTATTTAAAGAATTTTACAGTTTTCAATGTTCTAGAACTGCTTTTGGACATTGGTTTTGTTCTTTTGCTCATTTTTTTAGTTATTCCCATTTCTAACACCCGACTTTGTCAAAATCACATTTTCTTTGTCTGATCAGATTTTACAGGCCATTCAGGTTGCTGAGCGCATGGAAAAGCCAGGTATAGAAAATCTTTTCTCTGATGTGTATGATAAAGTTCCATTAAATCTTCAGGAACAAGAAAAAGAGCTCCGTGAAATGGTTGCACGTCACGGAGAAGATTACCCAAGTAATGTACCTCTATAGAACAAATACGAATAATATAACTCTTCACATTTTCTCAGTAGAACATGATTCATGGATCAAGACTGCCATGAAATAGAGGGATTCCTGTACATTTGATGGATCATTGATCTGATAGCTTCTATAATCAAATTGATTATATAGTTAGACTTGGCTGTATATCTTGTGGCATAATTCATCATGCCTGCACCTGTGCATTTCAAAGTTGAATTGTTGTGTAAAAGAAAAAACAATTTATCTCGACTACTGTAACCTGACACAATGATAGCTTGTTTGTCAATTAGTAGTTTCTGACTTGAGACAATGATAAAATCACCAATGGATGTTGTCATCAAGCTATAAGCACCACCTAATGAACCATGCAGAATGTCTGGAGATGCAATCTCTTAAATGAAAATCAACAGTAGAAACTTAAAATTTTACTAGCACCTCCATTTCTCGAATGCAGAATTAATAACCATCTCTGTGTTGTAGTTAATCAGAAACATTTAATGATCAAGATGAACGAATGTGACATTTACATTTGATTGCTAATGACATGACCACACTTAATAGGGTATTCCATGCAAATTGGATGCCTATTTTCTATTGATGATATGCAAGCTGATGTTCTCAAAGCACTGGCTTTCAATTTAAGTGTATTGGTGTTCTAACAATAGAGAGAGCATAACAACAAACTGTGTATATCTTGTATTGTAATTGATTGTTGCCATGAAACAGTTCCACAAAAATACATGTTTAAGATAAAGTAAGAAAGAACTGTATCTTACAAAATCAAACAATTTATGTTGGGATGGTACTCAATTTCTAGTGAAACAGTGAATGCTACAAAGTTTGGTTCATTAATATATATGCCAATTGCAAATAAATAAGAAATGATGTTCAGGATATGAACATGAAAAGGGGGAAGGAAAGTGCTCTGCTATGGTTTCCATCAGAGACAGTGCTCTTTCGTTGTTCCTTGTTAACGAGATTGAATTTGGTTCCTCGTTACATGTTGCTAGAAGCAAGATGAGCTTGCCACGGTGCATTTCGGATTTGCTTGGAGCTCCCTCCCTTTGTTTATTTAGTTTACTATGACGTATTTTCTAGACAATTAAACTTGTCATCCCATTCATTTCACCTTCTCCTCAGGTGATTGCTTAGATTCTTTTTCTGTCCTATGCCTTGTTAGCTTTGTAGTTGTTGGTGGTGCTTCTCGTGGGTCCATTTTATCATGGCTTACTATGATGCTCATATTATGAAGCATGAAATGATGTCATGATGTGTAGATGCTAGTGTTGAAGTGTGGACTATCAAAGATATCTTAAATAACCAGAGTAAGCATCTTGAGACTACATTTCTTGGACATTTTAGATGGATGGATTTAAGATATCTATATTAGTTTATTTTATTTAAATTTTACTTAAAAGAGATAAATAGCATTAAATAGCGTACAAACAATTAAAAGAAACTTGTTAGTTGATTGCAATCGACCTAAACTAAAAGGAAGGTAGATGGTTGGGAAATAAGTTAATGTATGGTGCAGTTTTTAAACTCAGAAGGAAATTATCTTTTTGTGAGAAGTGTGTTAGAAACATAAAAGGAAAAATTGATTGATGAAAGGTAAAAATGTTATGTAATACTCATTTCCATACAATTTTCTTATGAGCAATGTAATAAATACTGCAAAATGCAGTTTTTTCACAGGGCACTCCAGAAACAACATACAAATTAAAAAGATTGTATATTTGAGCATTCTAATCTATCATGATGTATCTCACATTATACAAGAGATCAAAATCAAAATCTTTCACATTTCAAACATATTGTAAGTTAGGACACCACATTAATAAATATTTTTTTGTGATCCCACAAACAATAGACTATATGTAAATCGAATAAAATTGAAAAATGTTTATAAAAATAAAATAACAATTTATGCTTATCCAGATGACATGCACACAGCTTTATCGTAAAGTGGATTCCGGCCCCATAAAAATCTTTGGACATTATTTACTAATATAGAAATGACTACCTACCCACAAAGTAGTCACACATACCCAATAAAAAAAGCAAAATCCTAAAATCAAATGGACGTCATCCAGCAACAAAATCAAATTTTTATTTTGTACAGGATAAAGCATCTTAATCCATAAGAGAATAATATAATAAGTATGTTAATTAATGAGCCAACCAATCATATATTAACAAATATATATATATGATCCAATCACACTAATGGCTTACAAATGGCTTATCACTATGGGGTGTGATCAACCACCTCCATTCTTTGTGTCACAAATTATACTGAACATCCACACCCAGTTATTTCACTCATCAACCAAACTACATTGTCAAACTCACCCCCTTATGAAATTAATCCCAAATAATTAATTAATAAGTATAAAAATTGCTGAGTTGGCTCAAACAAAAGAATCATCTGCTGAGCTGGCGTAGGACAAGGAAAACGAATCACCTAAAACCCTTTCTAAGCCTGTGGGAGTTGGACACCGAGGGACTGACGATGGCATTCGATCGTGCTGATGTGGCTGGCAAAGTGTCCCCGTCGGTACGCCTAGCTGGAGTGTTCGTTCCACGTGGCTCAACAATATCTCCAACCTGCACAGGCAAAAACAAACAGTAAGGAAAGCTCAAGGTCTGAAACAAACTGAGCCTCGTCCCAGGTTCGAAACCCACAGCCTGAATTTTCTCATAAACCAACGAAGGCTTACGTCAAAAGAAAACAGATTAGAGATATCACGCAGAGGCCAGCGGTAAAATGTTGTGGACAATGGTGAAAAACATGGTATTCCATTGCCATTGAAGTTCTCGCAGTTGTCATCTCCGGTGTTAAGTTCGAATCCCTTGGACTCCATGAGTTTTCTTTGTTGATGTGCAGCAGTGGCGGAATTGTGAGAAAGGAGAATGGGTTTATGAAGGTGTGAGTAGTTGATCGTTGAGGTGAGTGGGAAGGAGGGAGTAATTTTCAAATTTTACTTTGATGGGTGACAACCAGACCACTCGATTGCTTAACAGTCATATTTTTGAATATGATAAATTGTGGGAGTTGAAACAAATCTCAGCTTGAAATGGGTGTGGAAAGCTAAACGTTCGAATAACTTTGTTTAACAGGTGGTCTACGTGATTTTGTTTTTGGTTTCATTTGTTGATAAGAGAAATGGTACTGAATTTTTTTTCTAAGTAGGAGATTTCTGATCAAAATGATTTATAGCAGGCCCACAAGAGCCATTCTCATTTGTACTATGGGTGTGATCTGCTTATTGCTTGGTAAGCACTAGACAAATTGATACTTTTGAATTGTTCTATCAAAGTGTAATAAAAGGTTTCTAAGTATTTTTTAACTATTAAAATAATAAGATTTAAAAGAGAGATTTGTTGCTTGTAAGTTTTCACTAATGTTAAGTTATATATATATATATATATATATATATATATATATATATATATATATATATATATATATATATATATCTTAAGGTTTTAAAGGTCAATTTTGGTGTAAAAAAAGGTTTTAATTGAAGAAAGTTGATTATGTCAATATGTATATTTTAGAGATGTTCAATTTGTTTAGAAGAAAAGGTTTAATTGGTGTAAGAGAGGGGGACCACCACATGCCAGGCCCCAGGTCATTGAGGGCCAAGATGCAGAAGGCTGCCCTAAATTACTTCAACTTAACGAAGTATTAGGATATGCGAGACGAGAATGATGAGGACTATAAGGTCCTTCAGTTACTTTACATACCCAAAATATAAAACGGGGCTAGGCAAGCCAGTTTCAGGTTCAACACTGCATCTCACGAAGCTCTTTGCTCGAGGACAAAAGCATAGCCCTGGGACGACAGTGTGGTGCACTGGTGTCTCTAAAGTGCATTGGCATTAGTACGACCAAACAACTGAAGAGACGAGGTCAAACCTAGGGAAACAAGCTAACGACCCAACTAACTATTGCTAAAGGGCCAAAATAACATGATTAAGTAAACAAAATACTCTCTAATGTGATAAAGTAAAAATGCAAGAGTTAGGGTGGCAAGAAGGATCTCACAAAGAAACTCATTCGCTAGCTAGCTCCTTGAGAACACGTTCACTTACACACAAAGAGGAGGAAAGTGTTGGGTGGCTGTAGTCAGACCCTCGTTTAGGTGTTTCCACCTCCACAGACAACCAAGAAAATGAGTATGATAAAAAAAGTACTATAATGAAGAACACCAATAACACTACAAAACAATAAGTGTGCTTACTCAACCAAGTGATAGAGGAGAGGAGAGGAGAAGAACACCAATAACACTACAAAACAATAAGTGTGCTTACTCAACCAAGTGATAGAGGAGAGGAAAGGAAAGCTTACCACTTCCACCAAGAGCACTCAAGGTTGTTTGGGGGAGAAAATAAGAGTACTCAAGCCTCTGCTACAATGGTGTTGTCCCCAACTTGCTCTACCAAATTGATGGAGTAAAATTGTTGCTGTAATGTTGTGCCAAAGTGCTGTTAGAATGCTTGGAAGTGCAAGAAAAGTGTGAAGAGACTGAACTAAATGCTTGGAAGAAATTGGATTGAATGCTTAAAGGATGAAATGCTTGTTGAAGGAGAGAATTTGAAGAGGAGATGAAGAAAATGACTAGATTCGAGTCGGTCGGCCGAAGAGGGCGTTACAACTTGACTCCCAATGAGAAGTGTATTGCCTCTGCAAGTTTAGCTGCAAGAATTTTCCAGGGATATAAGTGCGCCGCATGGGGGTCCCCAACAAAAGCTCCCCCAACGACGCTCAAAACAGGTGCCAAGTGTGATGAAAGCAGCAGGCTTAGGTATAATTAGTCCTCCACACTCGGTTTTCTAAAGTGGAGAAACACAAAAGAGGAATTTGCATTAGGGGTGCAAATTCACTCTTATACATTTTTCCCCCAGTTTAGCGAGCACAAGTACTGATGAGTACTCGATAAAGTATATCAAGGAAGGAGTAAGGTTATAAATGTATACCTGAACAATCGAGGAAGTAGACCACAATCTGGCGAACCCGAAGGTGCAGGACAAGCAGAAGACTTCATAGCTTCTCAAAACTATGAAGTTAAAGAAAGATAACGTCTTACAAGCCTACAAATCTGCAAGGAGGCAACCCCCAAGATCTCTCACATGGAGGAAGCCAGGAAAGCGCCCTACATACCTACAAACCCATAGGGAAGGTATTCTCCAAGATTTCTCGCATGAAGAGTACCCAAGGAAGCACCCTACAGACCCGCAAACCTGTAGGGAAGGTAACCCCCAAGATCTCTCGCATGGAGGAAACCCAAGAAAGCGCCCTACAAGCTTGTCAACCTGTAGGGGAGCCACCCCCAAGATCTATTGCATGGAGAAAGCTCAAAGGAAGTGCTTTATAGGTTCTCAAACTTGCAAGGAGGTGTCCCCCAAGATCTCTCACATGGAGGAAACTTAAGAAGGTGGACTCTGTAGAGTCAGGAAGCAGCCACGTATGCAAGTAAGTGAATAGTCACACAGACCATTGATAATTTGGAAGACTTTCAAAGGGGTCCCTTGGGAACCCTTTGAAAGGAGAGGGGTCCACTCAAGGGATGCGTTGTTTGAAACATGAGGTCTAGTCAGGCTACCCCCAAGCTAGACGCAAAGAAATTCGTTTGAGATAAAGACTTTCAAAGGGGATCTCTTGGGAACCCTTCAAAAGAAAAGGGGTCCACTCAAGGGATGCACCATCTGAAAGTAGATATTTTCTTTCTTAGATCAATCCATCATCAAGGGATCCTTTTCAAAGATGTTCACTTCATTAAGAAATTTGAAAGGAAGAATATTCCCCCATGCGAGGGGAAGGTCAAAGTTCTCGCTTCAAACGAAGGTTTCCAAGTCCTTTCTTTATGAACCTGAAATGAAGGAAACATGTTCTATTAGGGTTCCAAGTTGAGAATGCAATTTTGAAGAAAAGTTTGTGAAGATCTTTGAGAAAAGATTCATTAGCAACAAATGTGTTTTCTAAAAATTGAAATGTTGAAGAAAATCACTGTCACACATGAGAGGGACAACTCAAGAAAAAAAGATAAAGAGAAAGCAGAGGAAAAAACAAACAAAGGGCATAGGGGGATTTGGTTTAGCGGGGTCAGATCTATCCAAGCTCATTTAAATAATAGGTAATCGCGATGCAATGAAAAATATCATCAATCCCCAACTAGATCAAGGAGAATGCACAAAGAACAAAGTAAAAATAAAAAATTGGGTCAACATGGAAGGGACGCCTAAATTCCCCCAACACTTTGCATCATCCCCAATTTCTCGAAAATCAAGCACAAACATGGAAAAATGATAATACAAATAGAAGAAGGTTCACGACACAAAAAACCACGCCTGTATCCAAACACCAACAAGAGTGACGAGGGTCATCCAGGCACACATAGCACGATCACGGGGGAACACATCACAAAACACATACACACAAATCAAGAAGAGGTCTCCTCCTAACACTAATCAGCCAAGAGGTCATCTACTTCCCACTCTAGGTCATCGTAGGGGGAAGGAGGACGAGTCTACAATGGTGGGATGTTAAGAGGAGGAACATCTAGCCCTCCCACAACTAGGGCCAAGGAAGAAGGCCCTACAATGTCTTCTTTGCCGAGCTCTTGTGGAGTTAAGGTCAATGATTTTGTGAAGATTGCTAACAAGGTTGGGACTTCATCCACAGAGTTAAACATGCACCCCACTGGAGTGTCGTGTTTAACTTCAATGCACAGGGCAGGCTACACCTGAGATTCACTGCTAGGCTTGTTGAATGACTCGAGAGCAATGACAAACTCAGGGGAAGCTGGGACTAGTTTTGTCACCAAGACAAAACAAGTCAACGCGGGGCCACCTTGTGAAGAAGGCGAGTTCCTCTTATTTCCTCTGCTACTAGGAGGACCACACTCCACCTTTTGCTTCGTCAAAGGAGATGAACTTCCCACAGACGAGGCTAGAGGTGTAGAGGAAGAGGAGGAAAGAACCACGTAGTAGATATGACTGAAGTATCAGTCATATCCACGTGTTTGGGGAGAGGTTGGATATCCGAAATGGACATCAACAAAGGCAACTCCACCAAAGGAGCAATGAACACCTGTACCCCCTTGGGGTTGTTAGAGTAATAAGTTATTATGCTTAATTAATTACATCACATTGATTAATTAATTAAGTCACTTATTCCTCTTTATTACTTAAGCTAAACTTAGGCACATTAATAATTAATTAATTATTAATTATTAAGTGTGCCACTAGGAGTTTCATTTAGGGTTTCCCTTTTAGGTTTCTTGATCTCCTTCATAAGGATTGATCACATTGTAATAATTC
>VDFB02000008.1:309155163-309294570 GCA_007258455.2 Sequoia sempervirens
TAGTGTACCTTCATATTTAACTTTGAGTGCACCAACAATGTGACAGAGTATAAGGCTCTACTTCTTGGTTTAAATATGGATTCCAAATATGGAATCAAATGCATCAAAGTGCATGGTGATTCAGAACTTGTGGTGTCTCAAGTTAGAGGCATGTATGTTGCAACGGAAATAAGGCTAAGAATGTATATGAATGTTGTTTGGGATACTATTGAAGCTTTTGATGCATTCAACATCATTTGGGTGGAAAGAGATTTAGTAAAGTGGTTGTGGATGCACTTTCTATTCTAGCTTCAAAATTTGATGGTTATTTTGTTTCCCATCAATGCAAGTATGATGTTGAGATCCTTACCATTCTAGCTCAAAACCAATACCATTTTGAGAGCCAATAGAATGAATGAAAGCCTATGGTGGAGGACTTAGAAAGTATGGAGACTCTTTTTGTAAATGAGATCATCTAGCTCAAAACCAATACCATTCCTAGAGGTCTTGTTGCCTTAGAGAGAGTGTTTGGAAATGTTGACTGTTATAAGACAAGAAGTAATCTCATCAAGGAAGAAGAAATAGAAGGTATAAAATTAGGAACTAAATCAACCCCTAAAATGATTTATATTGGCAATAAATTAAGACCAACAAACAAGCAAATGCTGATTGCATTATTCAGAAAGTATAAAAAACTCTTTTCTTGGTCTTATAATGAATTGAGTGCCTATAGAGAAGATATTTTCTATCATACCATTCTATTAGATCCTTGTGCAAAGCCATTTGGACAAAAGCAGTGCCCTATCAACCCTACTCTTGTCCCTTAAATGTAGAAGAAATTAATGAAACTAAAAGGAGGGGTATTATTAAACTAACTAAACATTTAGAATAGGTGTCTAGTCTTGTGGGGATATTAGACTGTTTGTGTCATTGAGGCAATGAGATCATGCAATGTGGGGAATTAACTACTACTTTTACTAAGGTTGATGATTTTTTTGTTAAGGAATTGAGATGAAAATAGGTTGAAAATAATGAAAATGTGTTCATAATAGGTTGTAGAGTTAGGATTTCAAACCAAAGGTTATTTACTAAAGTAAGCCATGAAATGAAACTTTATAGAAGATGGTATTAAGGAATATGCATTACAACCTTACACATAAGCTATATGAGCTATACACAAGGACTATAAATAGATGATATTATAAAATAACCACATAAATTTATCTTAATAATCCATCAACAAAATTATATGCTTCCTATGCAACTCTAATAGGGTGTCTTACAAAATATTTTTTAAGGAGTTTTATAGCCTTCTAAGTTGATAAACAAGTCAAGGAAATTGTTTAAAATCAACAAATAGGACTAAGAGGATCAAATTGGCAATCAAAAGCATACAAGATGTTCATGGAGACATTTAAGTCATTAAAGGATGCACTTTATATTCATTCCTTATTAGGAAATATTATCAATAGAAAAATAATCATTATGTATAGATAAACATAACTAAACTAAAATTGTAGAAATATAGAGAAAATACATTCATAATATATACACAAGGAAACCCATTTTAGGTGAAAAACCAAAAAAAATACAATTCATTATTGAGGAAACTTAATAATACATTTTTAGACACAAATACATCAAGAACTTAAATATCACAATATCTTCTTCCTCCCCTTCTTTTTGTAATGCCTCACATGCACATATGCAATACAATAATATACCTCTCATGTAGTCTCAAATCTAGCACATACAAATGTATATGTCACATATTCACATCATCCAAAATGATTTAGGATTGTCTCTAGTTAAATAAATATAAGGGGTTGATGAATAGGTCACAACCTTTCGTCCTATAATCTTTGATTATCTATTAAATTAATAAATTAATTATTATTTGTAAAGATAAACTTTATAAACTACCCCATATTTTTTTTATAAGGATATAACCTTATATATTAAAGGCTTCTAAATGTTAATTAGGAGTACTTATACTAAATGTAATTCTCAAACAAAAATTACCATCTAAGACTCCCCCTTAATGTTTATAGGGGTCATGCTATAAATTTCTCTTAGAATAAAAGATGAAGCTACTTAATAATGATACTTCTTTGACAAGTATGTCTAAGGGATAAAAATATATGCCTAGATGAAGATGACACATTCTAAACTATATGGCAATCCTCTTTTCATATTTTAGATCTCAATTTCCTTAAATGATATTTTAATGAGGTATTATAAAATATTTATTAGAGTCAAGGTCTCCTCAAATTAGCTTCCTAGGTTCTTGATGCAATAATAATGCCCATAGGTATTATATACAATGCATGTGGGTCATATATATAATGCATGTTGGTCATATATATAATATATGTGGGTCTTATACACAACAATTTTACAAAAATAAGAACAAATATAATGGAAAAGCTACATAGATCCCATTGAACATACATATAAATCATGTAAATGTCTATAGGTCATACATACAAAACATGTGAAATGCACATAAGTCTTACATGTGCCCTTAGTTCTTATCCAATGCTCATAGGTCTTACAAGTGCTCTTAGATATTACATACAAAGGTGTCCTTTCTATGAACAATCCCCCTCAATGTCAACTCCACGAGGCTAAGCTTTGGAGTAGTAACACTGAATAGATGATTTCTTTTGTGATTGCTAGGATTTTAGCCTAGCTCTTCTTTATCATAATATATCTACCACTGGATAATCAATTTAATAAGATAAAAGAGTAATTTTATGATGGAAAATATTTTCCCTTGAATGAAGTTTCTATGAAATTTAATGCGATTTTTTCTATATGCTTGAACAAAGTCTTTGGAAAGAGTAAACATTTTTGGTTGTTTTATAATAAATTGGGACTTCTATTAGTACCCATATGAAACTCTTCCAACAATCTCCTAACCCACATTGATTCTTTTTTAGTTATTTTTGTATTCAACATCTACATATTGAAGATCTATAATATTTGTTGTTATAAGTATTACTCCATCCATGTTATAACACCTACACCTTGTTGTGAAGAGATAGCCTAAGGTATATGTCTTATCAATAACATCACCAATACAGTCAATAATACACTAATCAATGTTTTTTTACACTAATCAATGTTTTTTTATGCTTGGTGTAAGGATGATAAATACCACAATTAATTATACCTTTGTACTTTCAATTCTATTTTTAGTGGTCCATATAGAATCCTACATAAATGATGTAATATTTATCATATATAGGTAATATCTAGTCTAGATATGATTAGGTATTCTAGAACTTCTTACAACATAGGATTGGTATTTTTTATGTTGATTTAAAGGTTTGATTAATATCAAAATTAAATAAGTATAACAACCAATTTAAAATGACCGGATTACATTTATTAAGTACATCATGCACATACTTTTCTTTGAAATATTTTGTAATTAATACCTAAAATGTAGTCAATCCACATGATGAAGAGGACTAGATGTGTTACCTTTAATAATTGACTCAATTTACTTATCAAGTTGTCTATATATGACATAGATATAATGTTTGACCAAAATACTAAATCAATACTTAAAAATAATGATTATCTATCCATCTTCATTTCCACAAGATCATTAAATTATGAGATTGTCACAAACACAAGTAAATATGAATTTCCATACTTTTAAAGTAGTAAATAGTAAAGTATTAAGCATATAATCAAATAACCATAAAAAATATCAAATTAGTGGATGATTTATGCTTTCTAGGCTTGCCCCCTAGAGAGTTTCTAAGGTCAACAATTGCCCATTAAAATAGGTGCATTAAACTCAATAAGTCTAGATGATTTTATCTAAAATATTACAACATAAATTCAATATTGCACTATAAATATGATATCTAGAATCTTGGATAAATTAAATGTAGACCTATTTGAGGTGTGACTATTTGTGATAGTATCACCATGTGAGAAGGTAAAAGTATAACAATATGAGGTGTCACCATCTATGGAAGCATAATCTTGTGAGGTTTAATCATTTATTGAAGCATCATCATGAGAATATTGTTGAAAATGGACCTACAATATAATAGTTTTACAAGTTCTAAAGCTACATATTTACCTTCAAACTTTTAAGAGAAAGGTATCCAAAACTCTACCCCAACCATTAGCTCTGATACCAAATGTTGAAAATGGAGGTAATTATGTAGCTTTAAAACTTGTAAAACTATTATACTGTAGATCTAATTAAGTGTTCTTTGTTACAATTTCTTTATGGATGATTATCTATTTAGATTCATTTTACCAATTGTAAAAGTAGATAGAAGATTGTAGAAGAATAAGACCATAAGATAGAAGTGACACAACATATACTGTGGAGAAACCCTTTCGGGAAAAAACTCCACCACCAGAATCAATAGTGCTTGTATTATTTAACCTTAGAACAAGATTACAATAATTCTTTATCAATCCTTGCTTGAGATGCTTCTTTTGCCTTCAATATTCTTATTCACAACCTGCAATAAAAATTGATAAAACTCTCTTCAACTTGTTGCAATAAATAGACAATTATGAGCCTTGAAAACTCCAAAGAGTTGTCAATTACAAAGCACAAAGCTTATCTCACAAAACCTACAACTATTCTCTGCAAGTAGAGTTCTCTCGTGAAAAACAATGTCAAACCAAGTCCTTTATCAATTTGGGTGTCCAAAACTGAAGTCCTAACTCAATGTTGATTACAAAGATATCTTGTAAGCTTCTCCTCAAAGCTGGTGCCCAAGAATGGGCACACTTAACTCAACCTTATAAAATATCTTATCATGCAAAAGTGTTAACTCCAAGATGCCAATTTGGGCAGGTGGGTCCAAGTCAATCTCTGTTAACTGAAACATATCTCCTCCATCCAATTCATGCAAATATCTGCATGATTGATCATCCCCACTGCTTTGATGTCATAAGCCTATTATCTTATACAACTAAGTCATTAGTCATGCATTTCCAAGTCACTGAAGTCAACTAGCATTCCTTCTGAGTAATACATGGCCCGAGAAAGTGATCATGGTGAATTGAACTAAACTAAATTGGTACTGAATTGGTGATATAAACAAAATTGAATTGAATTGAATTGTGAACTTCATGCATGCTAAACATCAATCCCACTCAAGGATCTTTATATGCATTACTGAAGTGTTATCTTTCTCCAAACAGTTAACTTAACTCAAGGTGAGTTCCACCTTCCATGTGGGTGCCCCATGTGCTCCTATTTTGTAGGAGCTCTTCTTGGGCGTCCCCACATGTTCCTATCATTTAGAATTAATTACAAATGTCAATTTACATGTTCATTTCATTCAAATTTAATTTCTTTCTAATCCTAGTGTTGGGGAACACTTTCCAAGGACTTAGGAGATACATGAAATAATGTTTAGGATTGCAATTAAATGGCATCCTATTCCCAACAAATATGTATTCTTTGTCATCGAAAAAGAGTATAGAATACAAGAGACAAATAATAAAAGAAATGTTGAATATTTAATTGATAAAAAAGATAAATCATTGATATCATGATGCTCATATAAAACTTATTTCCTCAAAAATTACATCCTAAAATTTCTTAAACTTATATTTAAAAGTATACTTATTCTTTAAAAGACAACCAAAAGCTACAACCTTCAAATTATTTTTGAATCTTTCATTACATATTTATAAAACCATTATTTAATTTCTTCCTAATTTAAACTACTTGACATACAAGAAATTTTTACTCAAACCCAAAACATAATATGTTAATTATTTCTCTAAATCAAACAATATGCCCTCTCTAGCAATATAATGTTAAAATTGACCATAGCCACCTGTTTTCAACAAGTTATGATTGAAAACAAATCTTTGCATTGTGAACATAACTCAATATGGTGTTTTTTCTCTTGAAGTCTAAGATTGGGTGAGTGGAAAACATTCATTATGCCATAGTAAAACCTAGTACTAGGGTTTGCTTATCTTGGGGCAAGTTTTCCTATATCAAAATGTGACATTTTACTTTATCCAATTGACCATTTAACTAACTACATGAAAATTTGAAACTATAGTGACATTTACTTTATCCAATTGACCATTTAACTAACTACATGAAAATTTGAAACTATACGTGCATTTTGTGACAAAAGAATGTAGCCATGCA
Organism: Sequoia sempervirens; assembly: GCA_007258455.2. NCBI lineage: Eukaryota > Viridiplantae > Streptophyta > Pinopsida > Cupressales > Cupressaceae > Sequoia > Sequoia sempervirens. Next base: position 309,161,300 of record VDFB02000008.1, read on the forward strand.
TTGGGGGCCCATTCAAAGACTTCACTGTTTCTTGAAAGAAGGCATCTCAGATGTGATGTAAAATACTTTATTTAGGAAAGACATGCATTACATCATCCATCCAAAGGTACAGAAATGACTATATATGAAATTACCCAAGAGCAAACAGTGGAAGGGAATAAAGTAAAACAATAAACTCTATTTAAAATAGAAAACAGATAAATGTGACAAATGAGTACATATCTTTCTTATAGTGGTTGTAAGCCATTCAAAGGCAGACTTAAAGTTATATTATCCAACTTCTAGAGGTTTGAAATTATTGTCAAAGCAAAGGGAAAAAAATCAGATTTGATTCTCAACTGTAAATTGTATGTTACCATTCACGCATTAGAGAATATCAGTAATTAATTCAAACAGTAGATTGATGGAACTAGAGAGCCCCTCTCTAGTGTTTGTGGTAAGTAGACCTATGAAAATTCCCCCCCTTGGATTTTCTACCAACTAAATCACAATCAGATTGTCAACAAGGTCCAAGATATTATATACTTCCCTAGATATACAAAAGCTGAAGAATTTGTTGACCGTAATACAAGGAAATGAGGTTTCAGAGACTGAGACACTGCCCTGGTGACTATATTTAAAAGTAATATAGTCATATTAATCTCATCCATACAATTGTACTCCTATTTCATAATACTGATACCCAGTGATGACTGGAATCAACAAATACATTTGCAGAGCCAAAAATAAAAATAAATAGGGGATTTCAATTAAAAAATTAGAAATTTGCTAGGTTTTTAGATTCAAATTTGACAGGTTGCATAGATTCTACGAATAGTATTTTACACTAAAATTGTAAATGTTCATGTTGTCTTTGAGCTCATTAAGATAAGATTCTAGGAAAATTAACCGTCAATAAATTCACTTCCAACATTCATCGTTATGACAAATTCATCTCGTGGAAAATTCACCATGAACAATTCATATCATATTGCTGCAGTGAATTTTTCATGACGATGAATTTATCATGAGGATGAATTATTAGAGGTGAATTTGTTGATGGTAAATTTGCCTGAAGCCTTAAGATACATATGATATATGAGTTAAATCTAATACAATAAAAATAGTTCATGTGGTTCCTGTACATTCAGATGCACATAAAAGAGAATAGGAACTATAGCTCAACAGTACCCAGATTTAAATACCATCATATGACAAATCCAACGAGGAAGGAATGAAAACTTGCACAGATGTGTTTAAATCCAGCATATGGAATTTCTAGCCAATGTGGGATATACAAGAGCATAGCATTATGTTTATAGCCAGAAAAGCATGGGAGAAGATTCTTTGAATGAGTTGTGAGGAAGTTTGATAGAGTTCTATATTCAAACTATTGAAGAATAGAGTTGAATTTGAATTTATGTTTAAAAACACCATGTAGAGCCAATGCAGCAGACATTAAATTCAATAACTATATCAAAATATCATGTGCAAGATATTAAATCAAGCATGGCATGATAGGGGGCCCACGCCCAAGAATGAAGCTACTGTATGATTGATAACACATTCTATGTACAAGAAGCTCACCATGGTGCAAGATGATAAGAGCCTAAGCAGCAAAATCCATGCCCAACATAAATCAAAGGCCAGCATGATGAAGCATAGTGTAGGATTGTAAGAGTGGTGCTAAAATTAGCCAGCAAAGTGAAGAGGTGTGATGACTAGGCATTGGTAAACGAAAGTCTAACAAGAAGGCTTTGAAGGCAGATGTAGATTGTTAAAGGATAATAATATTAACACACTTAAAAATTAGTGAGAATGGTTGCTTTTCACATTATGGTTCTTGATGTTTATATATAGATTTGAATAATTTTTTTATATAATTAGTGTTATTTGACAAGATTTTTCATGAAAATTTATAAAATTTATTGAGATAAGAAGTTTCATGAAGGACTTTTGATTTATATAATTATGTTGTAAATGTGTCAATGAAGATTATTTTTGTTAGATCAAAGTTGAAAAAAACATAATTTTAAGACCTTATCTTTGTTATCATTTAGTGTTGAGCATAACATTAAGTGCTCACCATCATATGGGTGTAGGAACTTGGAAGCCTATGCAGTTTGTGTTGTTGTTGATGCCAACAGATCTACGTTGTTGCTTTGATGTCAACCTTAGAGTTGCTTTGGTTTGTTGCATTATGTTGTCATTAGTAGTCTCACTGGTGTCAACCTCTAGTGTTTCCTTGATAAGCATGTATGTGGTTGAATTGTTGTAGTGTAATTGGTTTGGTGCTGATGAAAAAGTGTTGCAAATGATGAGATGATGTTTTCGGTGCTTGGTTTCCAAGTGATTTTAAGAAAATTGGAATAAAAGATGGTATGGTGTGGTAAAGAGTGTTCAGTGTAGTAGAGTAGTGTTTTGGCTTTTTCTCTACATTTCTTCTATATTGAAGATCTACTTATGCGATTTGGACATGTTGATAAGAGGTGTTCACATGTTTTATATCTAGAGTTTCTTCTCCTAGATCATTGTGCAGAGAAAGTTGTGTTCACTAGTGTGTGAACTGTGAAAGCAATGTAGTTTAGGAGAAATGGTTTTGCTCCACATTTCTCCGCAATATGGTTTCTAGTCTTGTGAATATGAAGGTGTGCTTACATTGCTCATATATATCTTTAGTCTGAGTTGTTTGAAGTTTGGTGCTCTGCAAGGTTGGATTCATGTGTTATAATATGTGGAAGGTTAATTGGGTGTACAGGATGAGTGTGTTCTTCAAGTGAAAGTTGTTGTAAAGGAATTTGTTAGATTGCAACGTGTTGTTGGAATATTCTAGATTGTGTTTAAGTGTTTTATGTGGTCCATGAGTCATCTTTGGGTTTGGTGAAGCATTCACTCAAATGATTAATAGTGTTTACATAGGTTCAACCAACCTTGGGTATTTACACTAATTACAGAAATACTTTGATGCTTGTGGAAGTGTGGTGTGGCATATATGTATGGATTTAGGTCTGAGGTAAGGTGTTATGTGGTTTTCTTTCATTCCTCTTCACTGTGGGAATACTTAGTGCTGATCGAATTTGAATTTGCACGATTGAGGTGCATAGTTGACCTTGTGAATTGTTTTCAAGGTTATGATGGGTATAAATGTGTGTTGAGTTGATGGAGTCTTGATTATGGTATGAAGTGTGTATGATGTGAATTATGATGTGAAGAGTAAAAGTGTGAAGTGTAGTATGAGCCTTAACGATTAAGATTGCTAGAAGCAATGAACAGAATGTCTCTACATTCTACATAGAGAGTGTGAATGTATTGGTGGTGTAGAGGTAGAACTTTTATGTTGCTTTGATATGGATTTCTCATATTGGAAATCTTCTTTCTATTTTGGTAGTGAGCCATTGGAAATGAGCCCTTCTTTCCTTTAGGCAATGAGCCCTCCACCAATGAGCCTATTATATTCAGTGTTGAAATTACTTTATATTGTGAGCTAATCCTCACCATGGTTTTTCCCAAGTTTTGGGTTTTCCATGTAAATCTGGTGTCTTGTTGTGTTTCCAATTTTTGTTATTTACTTTCAGGCTAAAACATTATAACATATTAAGGTTAAATATGGTTTTGAATGTTAATGACAGTTTGATGTTTTAATGAACAACTAATTCACCCCCCTCTTAGTTGTCTTGTGCATTCAACAATGGGATCGTCAGGTTGTGTTGAATGAACACAAATGTACTTATTTTTTATATAATATATAGCATTTATAGGGTATTGTACCCTTACACAAAAGGCCCCAAGGGAAAATAGTTCAAAGAAAAAAAGCCCAACATCACAGTCCCAAATTAGAATAGAGACATCAAACTAACAACAAAATTACAACATAATAGGAACGAAAGAAAACAAGAAAAAAAAATGCACAAGAATCCCCTACATGGTAATATTCTCCAATTCCTCCATAAGGAATTTGAATACATCCTTCTTCTGTTGCTTGGAGCTAGGGTCCGTTGATATGCCATGTTTTTTAATCTCAACTTGAAGCATTAAGGCTAGAGTAACAACAAAATGGTGGATAAGTTTGAGTGTGAAACAGGAAAGGCTATTGAGCTTCCTTTCCAAAATTTCCACTCTAGTCATAATAGCCTTGCATTCCTAGGCCTTCTTCTCATAGTTATGGAAAATTTCCTCCTTGTGCTCATGTGTGGGAGTTGAATCCTCATTGATCATAGCATTGATCTTAGGAAAAAGGGCTAGGTCCTTCATTAAATTCCTCAGCTTCTTCTACCTCATTGTCTTTGTTGTTTTCATCATCCTTGTTGTCCTATTTGGATTCACTAAAAATTTCATCCATAGTGATCCTGAGGGCCTACTTTCTGGCTAGTTTGTGGGATCTTCGAAGATTGGTGTTTGCAATTTCAGTATTTGGATCAGTTTCTCTGACTTTTTTCTCCTTGCTAATGTTTTTTTATTCTCATTAGCTTCCTTGCCATCAAAAGTAGCTTCCTCCACATATACATACTTGTTATTATTGTTCCAACAAGTATTTGAATATTTTAAATTGTAGTTGACATTATTTCAATATTCATTATTTTCAATATATAAGATCTACACTTTCTAGGTGGGCATAAGCAAAACTATTGGGATTTTAATATTCATAGGGTTGGGTGATTTTATGGTGAAGGAAAGGAGGGCCACTCAATGCAAACAATAGATTTGAATTGTAGCCATAATTTTTTTCTAAAACTAAGCTAAAAAATTGTAAAAATGACTAGCTATTATCTAATTAGCTTTAATACCATGCCAAGAAATAGGATCAATATGCAACTAATCATTACTTATAGATATAATTAGCTAAAATAAAATTGTAAAAAACATAGAAGAAAAACATTGCACAATATGTATGTGGAGAAAACCCTTTTGGGTAAATAACCCCACAAAAATATCATTCCTTATTAAATAAACCTATAATAATGTGTGTGTACACAAATATATCACGAACCTAATATCACGGTATCTTCTTCATTCCATTCTTTACATAATGCCTCACATTTATATATAATGAACTTATATACCTAAAGGCTACAAGTGATACTACAACATAAATCATGACACTAAAACACTTAGGAAGTATGGATAGTAGAACAAATTTACAAGTCATCACCATAGGGATATATAACATGTTTATAGCACCTTGAGGTGGAAAAACATATAAAAAATAGCATTCAATATAAATATGGACTAATACAATAATATTGCATTAGAGATAAAAACTAGACTTAATCAAGAATTTGTACACATTCCAAAATAATGGACAATGTCTATGAAGCTCACCTCAAGAAAATCTTGAGCTTGAAAATTACTAATAATTGCCTCTATTATCATTTCAAATGTTCTCATGCAAGCATGTGGTAAAGAGTAAAACCATGCAATGAAATTTTCTTTAAGAAAGGAGGATTTTTTTACATAGAATATGATTGTTATAAACATAATCAAGATAGGATTAATTGAGTATGAAAAAAATAGAAAATAGCTAATAAGAGCATGAAAAAGAGCATGTAGATAGTCAATGTAGTGAGAAGTGTTGGAAATGATATCTAGAGCAGCTATAGGTAGTATCAAATATGCTTTTAAGATAAGTACACCCCTATTTCATAGGAGTCATAGATGTACTAATGTAGATAAATTGGTATAAGGGGTAGGGGAGTTGGTATGATGAATTGGCTAAGAATGGACTAAAATATTTAGATATGATAAGTATATGGTTGTGAATATAAATCCATTGAGTTTGGATACTCGCATATAATAAAAATAAAGCAAATGAGAAAAGGATAATCAAAACACTAGGGAAAAATAATAAAGGAATTGCATGCAAGGAAGATAGAGAAAAACCATGTTTTAAGACCCTATATTTGATGGTAATAGAAGGTGAAAAAATGAAGTTTGGTAACCTATCAAAAACATGCATAGAAAACTTGGTGATTAAATTATTGATTTTTCTACCAAGATAAATGTGTTGTTATGAGCACTGGGGTTGCATCTATCCTAGTACAATAGTGCTAGTATGACTCATGGAAAATCTGGTGATCTATCATAGAAAACCTCAAATTAAATTAAAAAATCTTTATCTTGGTGTTCTAACCAATTTATTCAACTTTTCCCTGCTCAATTTACTTTGGTTATTTTGTAAAACATCTACAAGCCAAATATTTTTAATAGATGTCATATAGGGTGGTTAGATCAAAGGAGAAACTACCTCAGTCAATCCACTTATGGATAACTCAAACATAGGCATATTGGGAGTTACATTTTTACTATTCTTAGAAGTGCCTCTTCATTTTGGACATGGGAGTTTTTTCATTTTTCCATGATTTGATGGTTCATTATTTTGGAAAAATATTTATGGTATTCCTCTCCCATTTTTCTATAAATTGGAGACATGAGATGATAGTATTTTTAATAGGTATGAAGGCGCTGCTAGAGTGTTGTCAAAGTGAAGAGAGAGTTAGTGTGTAGAAATATCTCACATTTTAATATTAATACATACTTTTCCTCTTTCTCTTTTGGAACTTTTTAAAGGTTTCTCCACGTAAATCCTATGTTGACATGGTTTTTTGATTTATTTTTTATTGTTGATTTCCTCTAGAAAAATATCTTTACTTCATATTTATTTAAATGAAATTACATATTGAAGAATATTTAATAGTATTTGCAAGGGAAAATCATTAAAAAAAATGAAAACACAAAGAATGTGTAGCCAAAACAAGTCTACAACAACAAAAAAAGAAAACAAAAAGTGCACAAGCCATATAACCATCCACTAGAAAAAGAGACAACAATATAGTACACACCAAAAATGGTGAAGGCTAGAAAAATAATAGGAAAAAAATGAATAGTGGCTAGGTATAAACAATGTCCAAAGAACATCCCATCAAGAAGGAACAAAAGACCCCAAGTTGAAGACAAAACACCACATTAGAAAGGAGCATGAGAGAATCATGATTGATTAGTCACAAAGAGGATAATAGTTGACAAGATATAATCTATCAAGTGTTCAATAAATTCCCTACTATCCACAACCAAGGTTAAGCCCACCTTTCAGTGAGAAGGTACCTCCAAATTTTACTCACTATAAACATGGGCAAAAGATATATAATTGACAAAACAAAGTTGTAGCCTATCAATCAATTTTTTTTTGTAGGTGTAAGAGTAAGATTTTCAACTTGATAGATCCAATTTATCCTTTTGATGGTGACCTCAAAATCAGCAAAAACCTAAATTTGTTCCATCCTTCTATTTTTTGTCAAAGTCAACAAGAGTTTCAATGTCATAATATTCTTAAATTTTTTGTACCATTGCCCAATCTAGTACTAAACGTGATATAATGATTAGAATTAAAATATAATATACCTCCCTCCCCACAAAAAGTTGAATTACCTTGAAATGTCCCATCAAAGAACACCAAGGATGTGATTTATCAATCAACAAAGGATTTATGGATCTCATAATTTTAGCCTTAGAGTATTTTGAAAGTGGGCAATATGGATTGTATCTAAGATGAGAATTGAAAGGAGGAATCATTTTGTTTTTAAAAATAGCAATATTTATCATTGTTTGTTTACACAATCATTTTATTAATCTTATTTTAATCCTTATTTACAAAAATAATTTTTATATTTACATACACTTGTAGAGGTTGTTCTTGTCGTTGTTTTACCTTATTTATTAATAGTTTGTAGATCTAGGGTTTTTGTTGATTTAGAAAACAGATTTTTTTCTAGTTTATCTTTTTATAAGGTTTTGGAGGTGAATTTTGTAGGAAACCTCCAAGTGAAATAGACATCACTATTGGATTTAAAAGGCCCAAAAACTTGTGGATAAACAAAAAAATTCAAAGGTTTTGGAGAAATTTTGTTTGACCATTTGTTAGGGGTAAGAAGAATAAATTACTAGTCATCTTCATATAGCCATATGATTGTACATTAGTCATTATACCATTGGTATATATGTGCCAATTTTAAGGGAGTATTCATCTACATAAGCACTACATTAATAAATCATATGATCGCTCTAATTTTTATTTTTTTTGGAAAGAATGATGGCATCAATAATTATTATTGAAAGTTTTTGCTTGAGATCATGTGCAAACTAGTCACCAATTTCTAACCCTTGGATGTGACTAATCCATGAGAGCTAAGCTTGAGTTTTTTTCTATTTCACCACCAACATTTATCTTGGTCCATCGCCAAAAAATTCTAGTGAATGCCTTAATGGATCATAGCTTTTTGATGGGCCATAAATCCTCATACGGTGTCAAATTTTTAACTTCTTATAGTCGATGGAAAGCTATTTCTAAGTACTACATAATGGTGTTAATTATTTATCTAGGTTTCTTGTTTATAAAATAAATATTATTTAGAAGCCAACTTTTCTTTTGGTTATTTAACAAGTCATATCCTATGCCCACGATGCTTGATTTTGGACTTCTTGTATATGTGAGGAAGAGCATTTTCTAAGTATTTCATAGTGGATAAGGTGTGGAAGTGTTGGTATGAATTTTATCAATTACATTTTTGTAGTTATTTTTTGGATTCCTAAATTATGGTTACTTTGTGGGTTTTATGATAAATCAAATCTATAATTTATTTAGTGTTCAAATATTGAAAATTTACATGTTAATATCTTGTTGTCACTTTTTTGCATGATTATTAATCTAGTGTTGAACTTTTATATTACATTGTGAGATCTATGAGTTGTGTAGTTTTATAGGTTTTCTATAGCCATTGATATTTTAGTTTTGGTGCAAATTTTGTTGGTTATCCTTGTTTGGTCACTTGGCATATTGATATATTTTTCATTAGGAGGCAGATAGATGGTGTTACCTAAGATAATTAATTTTTAGGATCTATAGTTGTTGAATATGAAAGTATGATAGATTTTAAATCTTGATTCAAGGAAAGTTTTATTCAAGTACATTGAGGGCAATGGTCATGGTGTCATGAAGGTTATTGTATATGCATATAGATTTAGCACAACATGGTTGTTTATGTATAGATACATAGTTGGTGGTGATAGATTGATTCCTAGATTGGAGGTGGTGGTTTGTCTTCTTATTTTAGAGATTGTGGTTCTTCTTTATCCTTTGGGAGTTTTTAGTGTTGTGATTGAGTGTTAGTATTTTTTAAGTGGCAAATCTTCACCAATTGGTGAATAGTTCATATCCAAACACTCAAATTTGGTGAATATGTTACAATTGGCGAGGGCCCAAATTGTATAGATTTTATGAATTAGTGATATAATTCATTGCAATCTACCATCACTTTATTTTATGACGCATTTGTAATTAAATTTTTTACCTTAGTAAAATACATGTTTCTAATGGTGTTTTGAATATATATATTAATCTACCCACATATTCATCAATACCATTAAATATTCATTGTGTATAAGGACCCACTTTGCCAATACCATTAAAAGTTGTTTATGTATGAGGACCCATTTAACCAATACCATTATAACTCTATGCTAATCCTAGGTACATAATTACCTTGAAAATTACAATGTATGTATTTTATCAAGGTATGATTTGCCCAAAATTTATATGTACCATTTTATAATCACATGGATTTTCCAAATTATTACTAAACCATTTAAAAATCTTGCAGAATTCACCAAATATATGGATTTATATAAATACTCTAATTAATCTTTTACATAGTTTGTTTGGTTCCAAGCTCTCGATTTGGATCATAGGCAAGTTACAACTACAAACATTGACGCATTAGTGAATTAGTGAAAATCTAAAGGTAAGTGATTATTTCTTTATAATATTATATGATTATTTATGTCTTTGCCATTTTTACTTCATTCTTACAAATGATATTGAGTAGGGAGACATCTTGGGCCTAGGGATCTATATTCTATGATTCCTTCTTAAAAAATGATTTTTTTGTAGATTTTAATTCATTATAGATGTCGAGCAGGAACAAATTTTCTAATTATGGTGAAGGGAGGTCATCAAAACATAGAAACATAATGTCATACTTTAGCAATGTTTGTAGTCCATCAAATGGAGCTACAACATCAACACTTACACCAAATATTAACGAACAAGTAATACCTCAAAAGATGATAGGAATGAGTTAATTGACTCAGATGGAAATGGTTTAGATGATTTTCTTGGGGATACCCAAGATAGATAGAATAAATCAACCTTAAAAAGTGATAAGGAAGGTGAGGATCTTGCATAAAAGAAGAAGGAAAAAAAAGTGAAATAAAAAATGAGGCATGAGTGAGATATGACAAGAAAATTTCAGATTGGTTTAGTGTCAAAGTATCCATTCATTGAGCCAATGGAGAACACAAAAAAGTGTCAACCTCTAATAGAATGCAAGTGTAATATTTGTAGTTAGAAATATTGTAGGGACAAGAAGATTTAAATAAAAATTGACACTATAAAAAACCATATTGGTAAATTTTATGAAAAATAAATCATAGATGGAAAGGAAAAATTAGTGATAAGATGGAAAATAAAGGAATAATTTATTCATGTTAAAAAATCCCTTGAATATGATGCACATATGCAAAGAAAGAAAAATCTTGTTGTATGTGGAGGTTCAATTAAAACTCAATTTGGAAAGGTGATGAGAGAAACATAAATGGAAAGAACTATTTAGTTGAATTATTTTTTATATTTTGAGTGGAGGTTGTCCTATGAAAGACTAAATAAAATATGAGTTTTTTTATATTTTATGGGTGATCCTAAATTTTCTAACACACATTGGTCAATAAAAATGGATGATGTTGGTGCAAATAGGTGTTTTACCTAACTAGTTCATTAGTGGGTCCTATCTACATGTTAAGTTTACTTAGGTCCTAGTGAATCTTTCTAGAAGATTGTTAGTTTTCATTGTATCTTATCTTTTTACATTTAATACTTGTGTCCTAAATCATTTAATATTAGTTGTCTCATGAGATTGGATTAAGACACTTGTCATGATGTTATCTAATCATATATCTCACCTTGGCTATATAACTAGGTGGTCTCATATGCAAATAAAAATATCATACAATCATTATATATCATTTACATCCTTTGATAAAATAGCATTGTTCACTCATAGTTGATATCTATTGTGCTTTCATGAAGTTCCTAGATATTGGGTGGCTATAATATTTAGCCAAATATTGCATAGTGTAGAGTATTCTATACCAACTCTTACATGGTATTAGAGCTTGTGGTATTTCTTCTTGTTAGTCTTTATTGAAAGATGTAGGTTGCAAATCTTGGTGGATCTTGGAAAGTTGAGTATTCTCTTCTCTTGCATCAAATGATTGTTAAAGTAATCATGCATTAGCTAATAATTAATTAACCTTTAATTGATTATTAGTCTAATTTATTCTCATGCACTTAAGGTAAACTTAGGATTTCTTTATTAAGTTAACTAAGTGCTTTTCTATGTTAACTAGAGTGAGCTTTTATGTTTTTAGGGTTTTTATCCTATACAACACTCAACCCTCATTGTACACTCTAGAGATTTACTCTTAAACTCTCAACCTTTGAGGACTCTTGTTTTCCTTGAAGATTCTTGAGGTTCATTTTGTAGCTTTTTCTTGTTGAGGAATATTGCATATATTGTTTGTAGATCTCTTGTGTGGAAGGTGTCTTTGTTGTTTCATCTTGTGGCTCATGTTTTTCACAATTCTAACATGGTATCAGAGCGTCAATTCAGTGAACCCCTTCTTAATTTATGAGGTTTTTTCCTCAACTAGGGTTAGAAGAGGAAATTTGAAATCTTCTTTAATTCTTATTTTATTTTTGTTTTCTTGCTTGTTTTAAAGAAAAAAAAAAAATCTACCACCCTAGAGCCATATGGGAAACCAGTTCCCATTCCTTAGAGGGCTAATTTTTTTGCTTTTTTGCAAAATAGTCAAAATCGAGAAAATGGGCATAAATTTTTGCTTGAGTATCAAAATTGGGAAAACAAATCATCCTCCAAATAAAGTCATTAAAGGTTGATAGTTCGAGAGAGAAGAGTAAATCTCAGAGAGGTAATACAATGATGGTTGAGTGCTTTATAAGAGAAACCCTAGTAATTGCTCAATTCAATTAACAAAAAAACACTTAGTTAACTTAATAAAGAACTCCTAAGTTCAGCTTAAGTGTATGAGAATAAATTAGACTAATTAATTAAAGATTAATTAATCATTAGCTAATGCATGATTAATCTAACACCCCCCCTTAAGATGAACTTAGGGAGTAGCTAAAAACCCTAAAAAGAATGCATGGTGGGTCTTGAAAAACAAAACCTGGTGAGGTACCCATGCACAAGCAAAAGATCTCTCAAAATTGGAGAAAAGGAGAAAACCATTGTGGGAGAAAACTCCTCTCCAAAAGAAAGAAAGGTGAATGAAGGACTAAAAAAGTCTCCAAATCAAGGTGAAAGGACTAAGAAGCCTCCAACCAAAATAATATCCTAAAAAAGAGGAACCTGTAGAACATCACTGAAGCATGAAGAAGTTGTAGAAAATTGTCCAAAGATGACTGATATGGTGATGAAATGAAGAACCTCCTCTGAAAAAATGATGATCATGATCAAGATAACAAGAATATGCATGAGTGTCCACTATGACACTACTTAAATTCAATGGAAAACAAAGGCAAAACATATAAAAATAAAAAATACAAAAATAAAGATCAAGGAGACTATAATTTGCATGAGTGCCCCCAACGAAACTACTTGAATAGGATGGAAAAGAAAGGAAAACATCTAGAAGTACATGTGGTACATGAATTTGCATGAGTGACTCCAATTACACTACTTCTCATTAAAGTAAAAAATATAGGTACTAATAGTCTAAAGAACACTGATCAAAAGAGAGACAATAATCTATATGAGTGTCCCCAATGACACTAAACGAGTCAAATGGAAAAAAAAGGAAAACATATGGATCTCAAAGATACAAGCAACACATGAATTTGTATGAGTGACCAAAACCAACAGTACTCAACATGCATGAAAACTACAAGTCAAAAATGCAGGTACCAATAGTCTTTGATCAAATGAAAAAAGGTAGGTCACCTCCAAAAATAGGAATGTAAGAATGTCCATATGGTAGATGCTCCAACTCACTAAAATTCATGTAACCAGCCACTAATATACATTGCATTTGAAAGTACATAGGAACAAGAACTAGATATGTAGATCACTCCAAACCGCGAAACCAAAGAAGCATTAGTACCAATAGTAGAAACCCCCCCATAATGTTGAAAAGGGAGATCCATGATAGGTACACTGAAACTGTGTGAAACCAAGAAGTGAATGTAGGAGAAACAACCTATAAATAAAAGGGTGTGCAAACTAAGGTACACACACATGAGGCAAGAATCACCAAGATTCACTACTGTCATGGAAGGGACACTCACTTGACAAAGGTGTGATGATAAACCAAAGGAAAAAATCAACCCTCCATGGCACTTTAGATCATAGTGTGAGTACAAAAAGCACAATAGGATGTCCAAAATCCCCAAAAAGTATACACCAAAGTGACACTTTATCTCAATGCATCTACAAAAGAGAATGTGTATAAAAATATGTCTACAATGTCCGAGTAGGAAAAAATACTAGAAATACATGTAGAATAGTCAAAAATGAGTCATCCCACACAAACAAGTTTTGAGGAGCTAAGACATCCAAGTAATTCACCAAAGTGCGAAAAAAAAAAAAACCTAAATAAAATTTACTTGAGCAATCTAGAAAAGTGCAAGGATGGAACTAAAGAGCTCTAAAAGATGGTTCCAATGCCACTGAAATAATAGAAAATAGAGAAACTGGTCAAAAGTTGTGAGCTCAAAATTGAAAAATAGCACTTCTAACTTCAATAGGATGTAGAATGCACCAACAACAAAAAAAGGTGATGAGACCACACCACTTAAAAGTTGGAAAAACCAAATTTTCGATGATATCTTGTTTTCCCAATTTCGATACCCGAGCAAAAATTTATGCCCATTTTCTTGATTCTGCCTATTTTGCAAAAAAAAAAGAATTTTTTTTTAGCCCCCCTAGGGGCTAGGTACTGGTCGCCCAAATGACCTTGGGGTGATTTTATTTTTTACATAAAAAAAAAAGCATAAAAAAGCAAAAAAGCAAAAAAAGCAAAACTAACAAAGAAGATTTCAAATTTGATCTTGTAACCCTAGTGAAGAAAAAAACCTCATAAATCGAGAAGGGGTTCACTAAATCCACACTTTGCTACCATCTTATAATTGTGAAAAACCACAAAACCATGAGCCATAGGATCAAACAACAAACAAATACACCTTCCACATAAGAGATCTGCAAACAATATGTGCAATATTCCTCAACAAGAATAAGCTATAGAAACAAGAGACTATAAAAAATATATGAAAGATCAAGAGGTAATTACAATGACGGTTGAGTGCTTTATAGGAGCAACCCTAATATTTTATATTTTATTTTTATTTTTTAACAAAAGTGGCAAACCACTATATATTTATATTATATTATAATAGATATTACAAAATACTGGTTCAAGCAAGCATACCGACAAGAAAGAAGCGGGAGAAGGAAACCTCAGTTATAGCTCAAGAAAGTACATAAGTATCCTACAACTTACTAAATCAACCCTGAAATATAACACTTTTACATTTATAGACAAAAAGCCCACTTGACAATGAAAAATGATAGACCCTACTACATACCAAAAAATTGACCCTTCAACCCTTCCAAATTACATCACTCGTTACATATCCCTTTACATAGTTAAAATCCCCATACATTTTTCAGAACCATTGACTACACCAGTTACATATCCCATTACATAGTTAATAAAAATATCCCAATACCTTTCCAAAAAATAGACCCTCAAGACATTCAATGCTTAAAAGACAACATCCTAATACACATAGTAGCCAAAATATCTGATTACATAATCAACTAGTAGGAACTAAACAGAGGATGAGCCAAAAATTAGTAAGAAGTTGATTTGTTTCCTCCCCATCGAGGGCCATTCATTGAACTTTCATCAAATATTTATTTCTGCTTGTAATCATAGTCCTATGAAGGAACTGTTGCATTAATATTAGGAACATAATGATAGCAAAATTTCCCTTTAGCAACTTGTGGAGGGATTGATAATTGTAAATCATGCACACATGTATGATTCCTCAAATAGGAAATTGCATGAAGCTTCATCTTTATTTGATCTATATCTTCCATGATAAAGGCAAATCAAAACTTGTTTAGAACTTGGTAAAGGTGAGATGAGATATCATGCATTGTTGACAAAAGCATTCCTTGAAAAACTTTTGTATACCTCTTTTTATAGAAAATTAGATTCCTGGGAAATAAATCTCCTACTAGCCCATCACCTTTGGTGAAATCATACTACTGCACACTTGCAAGCAATGCATCATTTTCCAAATACCTTCGAACAACAAATTTTGTAGCTATGGATTCTAAAACATTGTAGTTTTGCACCAAATCCATAATATTCGATAAGAAAATGGACAATAGATTTGCATGAAATATTATCCTTTGAAGCTCTGTATGCAACACATCCTAACCAATGATGGTTGTAATGCTATTGAAAATAGACTTATAGTTAACCTTGAAAACTTTTTGCAGTTCCTCCTTTTCAACGCTTGATGAAAAGGGCTCTTCCCATGGTTTCACTGAGACCAACACTCTATAATTTTTCACTTGAAACTCCTTAAGCTTCATGACCTTGCAAATATCATTTACCACACAATGCTATGGAAGACCCTATGAATTAGCAAAAAACCACACACTTTGGAAGCATCTTAATATTAGTATGAACCAAATGAATGATGACAAGCCCCCTTTAAAGGCAATTTTACATGATTTCTTAGAACCAACATCTAAAGGAAAACAAGCTTGAAATATCTCGATAATAAAACCAACTGCTTTCTTTCCTTTTTCTACATGGATTAGATAGCCAACTTTTTACTCATTTCAACATCGACACAAGTTAACAAGCTAGTCTATAGTCATTAGAAGGATATGCTGATAAACAAAGCATCAATTGATAACCAATCTTGGGTAAAATTTTGATAAGTAGCATTGCTAAAGCTAAGAAAAATTTGGCCATGTGCTTTACATGACACCCAATTACACTGCAAAACATATTACATATGTAACTTTGTACTTTACAAAGTTATCAAGACATCCCAAGCGTGTTGTCCTTAAAGATCCAGATAAAATTCCTATGCAAATTGCCATTTTCAAATTCTCTAGATTGTATGTGAAGATACTTGAAATATCTCGATAATAAAACCAACTACTTTCTTTCCTATTTTTGCATGGATTAGCTAGCCAACTTTGTACTCATGTCAACATCGACACAAGTTAACAAGCTAGACTGTAATCATTAAAATGATATGTCATTAAACAAAGCAGCACTTGATGACCAATCTTGGCTAAAATTTCAATAGGCAGCATTGCTAAAACTAAGAAAAATTTAGTCATGTACTTTATAGGTCGTCCAATTACGCTACAAAAATTATTACATATATAAATTTGTACTTTGCAAATTATCGAGACATCCCAATTAAACCACGTTATGCGAATCAAGAGCCCTACACTTTCAATGATAACAACAATTAGTGCATGCATTTAAATCATGTTTCAACAAAAAAATATGATAAAAGCATGATGTAGTAAAACTTGTCAACCAACCTTCATTCTTTGTTAAGGACATTGAGATGGTTATCCCTTCCCTTTTGCATCTTGCTCTACTAATTCAAGGAAATTAGGGAAGGCATTTAAAGAACTGATATCAATGATTACCCTAATCTCAATATTATCACTTGCTAACCCTCCTAAAAAATCTGCTACCCTATTTGCTTCTCTGTAAGTATGAGAAATTATTGAGGCTTTGAACTTGTCTAATAATGCCCATACTCTATGTAGTATATAATTTAAATTCCAATTATGAATTTTCCTTTCCCTCAATGCATTAATGATTATCAATGAATCCCCTTTTATATGTAGATTTGAGAATCCTAATTGGATTGTTGATTCCAAACCCAATAACAAAGCTTGAGCTTCTGCACTATTGTTTGTGTCATGTTGAAGAGGATACGAGGAGGCTGCCAATATTGACCCTGATGAATTTTTGATGCAAACACTTGATCCTAAAGACCCCAAGTTACCTTTAGATTCCCCATCAAAGTTTAATTTAACAAAATCCTTTAGAGGTGGGTTCCATCTAACTAATGATCTATCAACTTTTGGAGTGCAATTTTTGAATACGCTGCCATCAAATGGCAACTTGATGTCATTCCAATATTTCAAAATGGAACTATCCCAATTTGTAAATAATGAGTTAATAAAGTTCTCTCTGGATACATGATTTAACCCCTTATGATATAGCTTTTTCTATTTTTAGTAGAGTTATCTCTATTGGCGATTTTGATTTTTTGAATATTCTCATATTTCTTTCCCACTAGATATTCCATAATACAATCGTCAGAATGATATACCATATGCATGCAAAGAATGAGGATTGATATAATAATGGCCAACTTTTAAAGAGCTCCCAATCTATATTTGGCAAGGGAATAGAGATTTGTAGCTTATTTCTAACAAAATTCAAACTTTGATTTGTAAAAGTACACTGTAGAAATAGATGATCTACAGTTTCAAATTCCTCTTCACATAATGGACATTTGAATAGATGAACAATCTTCAATTTAAATAGAAGATCACTTGTTAAGATTCTTTTCTATAAAGCAAGCCATACAAAGCTTTATGCTTTCAGAAGGACTTTATTATTTCAACAAAAAGTGTATGCTTGTTCGGGTTGATCATAAAATTTAGATTATGCTAAGACCACATTTCCTTCCTTCACTGAGTATGAACCTATTTTTGATGTTGTCCATAGGATTTTATTTGGTTTTGCAAATAAATAGACTACTCTTTCCTTCATACACTTACTGAATAGCTTTGCCTAATGAGTACTTAATGGACTATTTGATGGACTTTTCCACATTACCTTTCCAGTATGAGAATTTGATGACTGTACATAATCCAAAAAAAATTCTCCTCGGGCCTAGGATAGAATTATTTTAACCTCTTAAAGATCCTGATTCATTGACAATGAGGCCTTTCCATTCCATGAGTCTATCCAAAAATTTACATTTTGACCATCATTTACCTCCCAAGATGAAAAATTATAGATGAGGCTCCTGCTATTTATAATGAAATTCCAAATAGCCAAACCCTTTGGAGGATCTGCCACTATAATAATTCTTGTTGGGTTTGTGTTGTCCAAATATTTTTCTTGTAAAATTTTGGCCCATTTAGCTTCTGATTTAGTGTACATTTTCCATGCAAGTTTGGCCCCGACTGCTTTATTTCTCCATGAGATTCTGAATTCCTGCCCCACCTTGTTTCTTTTCTTTTGACAATCCTTCTAGAGAAATTAAAGGTATATTTTTCCAGTCATCAATATTGCCTTTCCAAAGAAAGGATCTTATTATTTTTTCAATTTTTGAGATTACAGATGTAGGAGCTTTGAGAACCACCAGAAAATAATATGGAATTGATGCTAGAACTGATTTGATAAGAAGAATTCTACTAGATAAAGATGACCATCTAGCTTTCCAAAGTAAAATTCTTGACTTAAGTCTATCAATTACCTTATCCCAATAAGTAGTTTTATTTGAACCTTTAAAAAGGGGATCCCTAGATACATACAAGGCAATTCAACTTCTTGAAATCCTAATGTTTTTACTATTTTCTTTTTCAAGTCATCGGGAGTGTTTAGGACATAAATATTTGATTTGTCCACATTTATCTTCTATCTAGAAGCTGATGAATATTTATCAAGAACCTCTTTAACTTGCTTAGCTTCTTGTAGGGATGATTTGTTGAATAGCAGAGTGTCATTAACAAAAAGAGAATGAGTGACTGATATACTATAATTTCAAATTTTCACTCCTTTCCATATATGTTGATTATGCTTTTAATGAATGAATCTGCTTAAGGCTTCTACCATTATTATGAAAAGGAAAGGGGAAAGTGGGTCCCCTTGCCTGACACCTTATGTGGAACTGAAGAAGCCGATTGGATTTCCATTTATAATTACTAAAAACTTTACCCTAGATAAACAAGACATAATCCATCTATGCCATTGAGAGCATAACCCAAATTTTGTCAACACCTTATTAAGAAATTGCCAATCTACCTTGTCATAAGCTTTCATCATGTCTAATTTGACAATGAAAGAAGGTAGTTTTGACATTGTTATTTAATGCAATACTTCATGTGCAACAATTGATCCTTCATATGTTTCCATACCGGGCACAAAACCTCCTTACTCAAGAGAAATAATATTTGGAATGAATGATTGCAACCTCAAACAAATTGCTTTTGTAAATATTTTATAAATTGTATTGCATAATGAAATAGGCCTAAACTCAACAATTTTTTTAGGCTCTTTGGCTTTTGGTAAAATTGCAATATTTGTTGCATTGAATTGTTTGAAAATAGACCTAATTCTCCTAGACTCTTCAAGAGCCCATAACAACTCAAAACATAAAAATTCCCAACCTTTTCGAAAAAACAAAGTTGTAAATCCATTTGGGCCAGGGGCCTTTTCTTGTGGAAGAGAGAAGACTACATGTCTCAATTCCTCCAGAGTAAAAGGTCTCATCAGGAGATTATTATCTTCATGGTAGATAAGATGAGGGAGTGTATCCAATAATTCATTTTCATCTCTAATTCTATTGGCATTTGTTGTTTGTGGAGCTAACAGTAGTTTTGAAAAAAACTTAACCCCTTCATTATTAATATCCTCTTCTTTTGTTAACCATTTACCTGTGGCGAGCTCCTGAATTGACTGAATTGATTTAGCCACCTTTTTGAACTGAGCAGAGGCATGAAATTTTTTGTATTATGATCACCTTATTTTAACCAAAGCTCTCTAAAAATTTTCCTCCAATATATTTCTTCTCATGAGCATAATTCTTCCCATTCTGCCTGTAACAACTTTTATTTGTCATACAGATCAACATCTAACCCATTTTGCATCATATACTCATGCACTGTTGTAAGTTCTTTAAGCACTAACTCCTTATGGTGGAAAATATTTCTGAAAACGCTTATTCCATTCTTTTATTTGTTGCTTTACACGAGTCAATTTGCTATGAAATTGAAACATCTTAGTCCCCTATTCATATGGGGCATTAACCCACCATTGCTTCAAAAGATCCAAAAATTGGGGATGACGAAGCCACATGCTTTCAAATTTGGAGGAAGATTTTTCCCTTAGCATGGTAATATTTGAAATTTCCAAACAAATTGCAAAATGGTCTGAGCCTAGGTATGGCAAGATTTCAGATTTTAATTTATGCACAAAGATGAACCAATTTTGGGAAACTAAAAATCTCTCTAGCCTCTTTTCAATTTGAAAGAAACCTTTCCTTTTATTATTCCAAGTGAACTTTCCATAAGCTGGTTGTACATCTCTCAAAGCAATCGTTGAAATGAAATGACTAAAATTTTCCATCACTCTAGGCGAGGGACTTATCCCTCCACTTTTTTCTTGTAAAGAGGATATTGGATTAAAATCCACTGCTATGATAAATTTCTCATTATGGAGTAAAACAATTTTCCTATTGATCTCATCCCATAAATTTTTCGTATCTACTGTGGAAGTAGGCCCATAAACATTTATTAACCAGAAATGAAGGTCAAACTTTATTACTTCTATGAGCTGCCAAGAGTTCTCATTTTTATGCAATATGACACTTAGTTATTTTGGATCCCATAATATCAGTAGACCCCTAGATGCCCCTTGAGCTATTGAGTGAGTAGATGCCCATTTATTCCATTTCTTTATAGATGATTCAAATACTTCTAATGAGGTTTTAGTTTCTTGTAAAAGAAAAATGTCTACTCCACAAGCATCTATTAGTTGCTTGATACAAACAAGCTTATCAGGGGCATTGATACCCCTGACATTCCATGAAGTGATCCTCATTGGAGCTAAGGAGAGAAACATGCTATCCTCGGTCTCTTGCTTGACATGTACTCAATAATTGTCTTATGCACCCTTGCTTCAATTTGTTCCTTCATTTTAGTGAGATTTAATTTCCTACCTCTCTTCCCAAGTGACTTCTTAATTGGAGTTTGAAGATGAGATTGTGATATCATAAGAATGTTATTGCAAATTGACAATTCCTATAATACCCCTTTCACACCATTTTCTTGAGAGAATTTTCCTTGAGTATCTTGATCTCCCCTTTTGATCAATATTTGGTCTTCCATAAGCAAACTAGAAACTTTTTGTTCTTTGGAGGCAACTTCCTATTGTAACATCTCAACTATCTACCTAGATGGCTGCATTTGTGACAAATTACCAACTTCCCAAAATTCTTCTTCCACAACTATTTCATCTAATAAATCGGACCCCATTGATGCCAATATCTTATCTACTAAAAATTCAAGTTCAACATCTAAAGGCCTCTTGGTTGAAACTAATGTTAGATCCTTATCCTTTTGAACAAACCCTACTTCCACGAGTCACCACCTTCATCTGCCTGTTATCTTCAAATATCTGAATAGATAAATGGTCCCTGGTGCCTTGAAACATTAGTTTCCTCACTATTTATGTTAAATGTGGTTTTGAACTTGGTTTCTCCATTGGAGAGTGTAAATTGAGTGATAGGATAGAGACAACTTGCATTAATTTCCATATGTTTTTAGACACTTTAAAATTCATTGCAGCTTTTTTGGACGATTTAAGATTTGAATAAAGACCCATCTGAGAGTTTCTCTCATCCCGTTTTCTTTTTAGAGATTATATACATGATTGTTACTCTCTTGAAGTTGATGTGGTTTGAACCAATTAATTTTCTCACTCATTTTGCTTGGGGATAGTGCTTGATCATTTTGCTTACAATTGCTTTGTTGATCCCTTCTTTTAGTATTACACATATGATCAAAATATAATGAAGAAGACCCAAGTGAGCACTAAGAGTAAGAATGGCCTATAATGTGACATTGAAAACAATTAGACTCGGGAAATTCAAAGCACATTTTCTAATTCCAACTGCCAAAATTTGAAGATAACAGAATCTATTCTGGAAATTGCTTGCTCATATTCATTAGAACACATGTTCTAATGGGTTTTAAGGGATCTTTAAAAAAGTCTTTATCATGCATAAGGAATACTCCTACGTGATTTTCTATTGATTCAACTAATTTCAGTTCCCAATACTCTAATGGAAAAGCAGGCATTTGAAACTAGATTGGAACAAAATTAAAAGGAGCATTTTTTGCTTTGAAATTTGGGATCCAAGGTTGCATGCACAATCTTGATCCTTGGAATACCCGTGATTTGATTAGGAATGCAACATCTTTATTGCTTTTATTATAAAAAATGACTACAAATATGCCCTTATCTAAGTCCAGATAGAAAGTTTGTTGCACCCCATCCCAATTACCATAAATTAAATCTTTTAAATCATTCAAGGGAAAAATGAGATTCCAAAACTTACAAAATAGGGTTTTGTCCCTTAAGTCATTAATTTGTGGCAGCAACATAAATTTTGGAAAAGTGATTTTTAATACATTACTGCCTTCTAAAGAGAGGGTTTGAGTTTGTTGTTGATTGAGTGTAGCATGCAAAACATCACCCATAGATTTTCAAACATTGTGTCTCCATACCTTCTTCAAACCCACTTTATTTTTTGTGCCCTTTTTCTTTTTATTCTTTGATTTTTTCTTTTTGGGTGCAACTCTTTTTTTATTCTAATTCTTGACATTATCTTTAAATTCGTGTTGTGCATGAACCCTCAACTGAAGTTTTGGATTGAAGGGATCACCTTGGTTATAAGGAATCAATATGGGAAAGATATTTTGATTTTCATTGTTCTTGTATGTTGATTCTAACAACCATTTCTTATGTTTGAAAGCTTTAGGGTTTCCTTGAGCCCTAACATTTGATTCATGCCTTGAGCACAAAGCTTCCAAACACTTCCTTTCCAAATCTTGAAACCCTCCTTGCAATTCTTTTGGCTTCCCATTTGCGAAAGATTTCAGATATGCTTCAACTTCTTGATATGATCGTTGAAAAAAATCTAAATCCTTCTCATGACATCTACTCTGAAAATATTTATTGTAGAGGGAATCCTTTTCAAAAATGGCAATGATCTATTGACCATTTTTAAATAAAACTCTATGAATCGATAGTGGAGCCCAATTTCGACAAGTGAAGCGATGTTGCTTTCGGGACGCCCTATTACCATAATGCCACCTTCGATTATCTGAAGGACCCCATAAGCAATAATGTTGATTGCCACGAGGACCACAAGATCTGTCATTTTTTGCAGGATTGTCGATTGGTTTCCATTATCAAATAAATTAGACTAATAATCAATTAAAGAGTAATTAATTATTAGCTAAAGCATGATTACTCTAACAATGATGACCTGGAGAATTAGAAAAACTTGAAAGCAATACCAAATTCAAGGGTTTCCTCTTTGTGGCTTTGTATTGCAAAAAATCAAAGCTTTTTGGTGCAAATTTGATCTCATCATTGAGTTCAAAGGATTCAAGAAAGTGAAATTTTCTTTTTTTGTCCAAATTGGACATATGAGGCCAGATCTATGAGGGTTTGAAGTTAAAAAGTGGTTACTATATTTGGGAGGTAGCTAAAATTTTAGAGCACTTAGGGTCAAAGTAGACTCTACCATCATGTCCAAGAGGCCCAAAAACTCTAAGATTAACTATCAAATCATCAAAATATGAGCACTTGCCTCAAACCCTCAAAACAATTCTCCTCCTTAGCATCATATGGATGATCATAGAACTTAAATTAAATGCATGAAATAAATGTGAAAGTAAAAAAAATTGGCCTATCTCATCCAGAGGCTCCTCCCTCTCCACAACATTGTGAACTTCCTTGATGCACAATAGCTTGAACTCTCATCGACAAGGAATTTTTGGTAAATCTCTATAGAAATATGAGTAAAAATCCTCATTGTGAATAGTGAAAATTACCCTTCTGGGACCCACCTAGGGAGTATATAGTCAACTTTTTGCCCATTTTTGAATTTTTTTGTGGCAGTTTGGATCCAACTACCTTCTTATGTTTACCCTCCTAGTTGGGGGAAAAAACACAATGGGGAATATATTCACATCTTCATTAACTTTTTCTTCTAAGTAACATTTTCTTAAGCATTCTTCTCACCAAAGTAGCTTCTTCCATTTTTGTAGTTGAATTTATTTTTAATTTTGTAGCCATATTTTCATGAAAGATGTTGTAGATTTTTGCCGAGCACTAGTGGCATCATTTTTGTTGACCTCTATGACCTCTACAATAATCTTTTCCAGGGTAATTAATGCACTTATTATACTTAATAATTTACCTCTTTTTAACGACTTTAGTGTAGCCAATCTATTTGAGTGATTAACTCACTAAAGTGGGGGGGGGGAATGTAGTGTCAAAAATTGCACCCTAGGTCAATTTCATACTTATGCATGACATTCAATGTATTTAAGACAAAATCCATAATCAAGACTTCATGATTTTGATATCATGGATGCTAATGACGAAGCATTCATAGCTTGTGGTTTGAATTTTGGATGAAATTGGTCAAAATATAGTGCAACACATAGATGTCTACATGACACACAAATATCCTACCAAAATTCAAGATTCAAATGAGAATATTTTGTATCATCTATTTGTGACACGTGTCCCAACACTAAAATATGATTATAACAACTATTCCCACCTAGGTTGAGGACAAAATCTTGCCTCTCTCCCTCATTTGTAAAATTTCTTGCAACATTTTAGACTTGGAGCTCTTTACTTCTCACTCTTAGTGAAACTTTTCCAAAATTCTCATAGTTACAGTAGTAAGGACTCCTCTTGCACACGATCTTGTCACATCTATCATCTCAAAAGAAGGGCCACAACTACTAAAGGGAACACAATATACTTAGAGAGGGGCTGAATTATTATATCAAATCTATTTAAAACTCTTTAATTCAACATGATTATACTAGAATGAATACAAAAAACTTCAATCAATCAAGAAATACAGATGCATACATTCAAACAATGAATGCTAGATGTACGTGGAAACCCAAAATGAGAAAAACCATGGTGAGAAGAGCTACTTGGATCTACTTGGATGTATCTTTGATAGAATTTGGGATTTGTCTCTCCCTTCTCTTGAATCAAGAGGAAGCAAATGTCTCTTCAAAATCAATTCCTTCAACTTGAACATATCCTTTACATACTAGTTTGGCCTTATTCCATATCACTTTTCCATCTTCATTCAAATTGTTTCTAAAGAAGCATTTGGTACCAATGATGTTTTTGTCTTTGGGTCTTAGAACTTATTCCCAAGTTTCATTTTTCTTGATTTGAGTCAATTCTTCCTCCATAGCATCTAACCAACCTTTCTCTTTACTTGCCTCTACATAGTAGGTTGGTTCAATTTTTGATAATAGTGCAAAGTGTACTTGCTCATTTTCTTTCTTGATTCTTCTATGATTTTGAACCCCACTACCTTATCTCCTATAATTTTATCTTCAAAATGATTCTTTTGAACATACCTAGCTAGAGTCTTTGTAATTATATTCTCAGAATCAAATTTTGAGTCTTCATCACTGTTGTAGATTATATCCTCATTATATTCTTAATTTGGAATATCAGTAGACTATATTGTTTCATCAATAATTAAATTGACACTTTCCACAATCCTTTTGAGTCTTTTGTTATAGCATCTATATGTCTTTCTTATCATGAAATAACTAAGAAAAATACCTTCATCAGATCTAGAATCAAACTTATTGAGTGTTCTTATCCCTTTTGAGGTAGCACTTGCTTCCAAATATTTTGATATGTCTAACTAAAGCTAGTAGTCCTTTCCATAGTTCATATGGTGTTTTAGTAGTCCTTGGTTTAATTTAAGCTTTGTTCAAAATATACACTATGGTTTGAACTACTTCTCTCCAATACATATTTGAGAACTTTTCTTGACTTAACATAGTTCAGGCTATCTCTTCTACAGTTTGTTTCTTCCTCTCATGTACCCCATTCTGTTAAGGAGTTATAGGAGAAAAAAACTATCTTCAGATCCCATGCAACACAAAAAATTCATCATACTAGTTAGAAGTGAATTCTCCACCTCTGCTGATCTCAAAAATTTGATTGTTCTAGTTTCATTCTCAACCATAGCCTTAAATGCATTAAAATTCTCAAATTCTTCTAGTTTTTCTTTTACAAAAATAATCCAAGTCATTCTAGAATAATCATCAATAAGAATCATGAAATACCTATCACCTTGTATGCTCTTTGTCCTCATTGATCCACATAGATTAGTATGAATCAAATCCAATGACTTTATTGTAGAATATTCCTTAGTAAGAAATATTGTCCTTGTCTACTTTCCCTCATGAAATGGTTTGCAACTAGTAGACTAAGGTTTCTTGATCTTTGGCATGCCTCTTATCATTCCCTTTGAGTTGATCCTCACAAGATCATCAAAATTGATGTGTCCCAATCTTCTATCCTAAAGCCAACTCTCTTCTCTTTTTATTGAAAAAAAATTCTATCTGTCTACCTCACTGAGATGATATACATCATTGTTAGTCCTACTTCCTTCCACAACTAACTCTCTGCTATAGGTCTTTTTGATTTCACAATATTTAGCACTAAATAAGAGCTTGTATTCTTTGTCGCACATTTTAATTACACTAAAAAGATTATGCTTCAATCCTTCTACATATAAAACATCATGAGTTTTTTTGTATTTCCACCACCAAGACTGAAAATACCCTTATTGATAATCTTAGCAATAAAGTTGTTACCAAAGGTTATATATTCTCTATCAAACTTCTTGAAGTGCATGAAATTTCTCTTGTCTTCAATCATGTGACTTGAGCATTCAATGTCAATGATCCATAGGTTCTTCTCCTTTTGGGCATGTAATGCAATCTATGTCACCATAAATTTCTCTAATCTTTGCTCCTTTGGTTTCTTCTTCAAAAATTTATATACTTCATTATTTTGACATTCTAAGTTGTTTCCTTTTGTATTTGGTAAAGGAGGAATCACAAAATTTCTTCTACAATTTCTAGCAATATGTCCAAAATTGTTGCATTTGTGACAAATAATATTGAAATTGTACAAAAGTGTAAATGCATTTCTGCTAACAAAATAATTTCTTCTTGCCAAATCCCTTCTACAATTCATAGCCTTATGACCAAAATGATTGCAATTAAAACAATAACCAAAACAAGAATGATAGAACTTGGTATTGTGTCCTTATTCTCTTGAAGCTTGTCTTCTAGATCTCCTATTATGCCTATACACTTGGATGAAACCATCGTTTAAAACCTTGCTCTCATTGATTTCTAGAGCTTTCTCAGTCTTTGAACTTCCAATTTCTCAATAATAAACTTCACAGGTTGCTTGGTCATCTTATTCTTCTGTGTCTTAGTAAAACCAAGACCAATTTTGATATGTGGTGATCTCTAGCTTTCTATTATTTGATCCAAGATCTCAATGTTCTTCCCAAATTTTAACTTTAGTTGATGATTTACTTTTTTGATGTCTTTCCTTAGTGACACAATCTCTACTTCAAGTTTTTCACAATACTTGTCTCTTGATAGCAATCTTTGAGTCACAACTTCTTCAATCCTCTTTGACTCTTCCACATGAATATTTAGATCAATGACCATATTTGTTTCTTTATCAAGATTCTAAGATTTATCTTTGGATTTCACTTCTTCTGCAATTCTTTTCTTCAACCTTTTGATCTCCTTTTCGGTGTAGAGAAATTCTCCCACAAGGTCTACTTCTGCATCATCAATTCTAGACTTTATTTTTGCTTCATCTTCAAAGGTTTCCATAGCCATAAAAGAGTCTTTTCACCTTCATTCTGAAAAGAGACTTGGTCATCATCATCAGACGAGTAACATTCCTCATTGATAAATTTTTGTTTTTTTTGAAACTTTTTCCCTTTTTGAAATGACTTCTTCTCATCATTGTTAGATTCCTTGTATGGACACTTAGCCATGAAATGACCTAATTCACCATAAATAGAGCATTTGAAAGGAAACTTACCTTTATATTTTCCAAAACCTCTTTGTGAATTTCTGACAAAGTTTTCTTCCTTTGGATATGATCCGTATGAATGCAACCTCCTTCCTTACAAATTTGTCATTCTCAATTCTCATTTCATAAGCAGTTATAATTCCATGTAACTCATCCATAGATGGAGTATTCAAATCTTTAGCTTCTTCAACAACAAAAACTTTTGCATCAAAATTTTGGGGAAGGGATTTGAGTACCTTTTTCATAATCATACCTTCTTTTAGTTCTTCACTGACCTCTGATAGAATTGACAACCTCATCAACACAGAGCAAGAATGTGGCATTGTTTTCCTCGTCCTTTATTTTTAGGCTTTCAAACTGACCTTGATGAGTTTGAAGCTTTGCTTGTTTGATCTTGTCATCACCCCCATAGATGTTGTGTATATTACTCCATACTTCCTTCATTGTCCTGTAATGCATGATCTTTACAAATTCACAATTAGAAAAACCACATAAAATAACATTCCTTGTTTTAGCATTATTTTCACAACCCTTCTTTTTGGACCAATCTCTTGAGGGACTTTTAGGGATCTCATCTCCATCTAAAACTGATTGCCAAACCTCAAACCTTAGGACCATCAATATGCTTCCATCCTTACTTTCCAAAAGGAATAATTGGATCCATCAAAGAGTGGTGCCTTATTTGAAGATAATCCTTCTTGAGCCATTTAGTGTGCCATCCTAAATCTACCTCAAGTTGTTAAGCTTCTTCAAAGGAACTTGGATTTGATACCAATTAAAGGGAGCACGATATACTAAAAGGGAGGGAGTGAATCAATATATCAAATCTATTTAAAACTCTTTAATTCAATTCAACATGATTCTCCAAACATGAATAAAAAAAATTCAATCAATCAAACAACATAGATGCAAACATTCACACAATGAACACCAGATATATGTGGAGACCTAAAATGGGAAAAACCATGGTGAGAAGAGTTGCTTGGATCGATTGTCCAAATCCAACCTCATAGAATAATGAATAACATACAATGATGAAGTAGGATCCAACCTACATGAGACATCAATCCCTTGTTGTATTTGTAGCCACCAACCTATTGGAGACACCAATCCCCAATACAAAAATTTGAGCACCAATCAATAAGTAGAACACTAGTCCTACCAAATTACATGAATATGATTTGTGGACCTTCAATGTTGATCACATAGCTTACACTTGATTTGATCTTGCTTCAAATACTCTCTCACACAACTTATGATCTTCTAATGATGGTGCATAATGATTGAGATGAAACTCCCATTATATCACTTGAATCTATACTTGCTCACACAATTACACTCTCACACAAACTCACATAATCTAAAACTATGATGATTAGTCATTATATATACATAAAATTATATAAAATTCATTTCATATTGGTCAGAGATCCCTTAACACCATCCACAATTAGTGAAGTTGACTAAGCTGGACCTAAAATCAAATTTGCATGAAACATGTAGTGGGTCAGTCCTAAATCAAATGTGTTGCCACCAAAATAACATGATGTTGTGTGCTTCCTTCAAGGACCTTAACCTAGACCTATTTCACCTTCCCACACTATCTTCAAAGGTCACACATAACAAGCCACTTTTGCAAAAATTGGGGATATCCACCTGGTTGATTAACCAACATAGTGACTCTTTTGTCACTCCATACTTTTTGCCTAATGAACATGAATTCCAAAAACTCTGGAATAATATAAAACAACTATAGACATACTCTCCATTCAAAACGTAGACCTAAACCCACATCCAAGAAGAAATACATATTAAAGCATGTTGCCAAAAAAAATCTCTCTATTTGAGTAACTAACTTCAAACATTTTGGATCAAATTTCTAGATTAGTTTTATCAACAGAATATATACAAACATGGTATTTGAAGCATACTATGATAGTCTTCTTTGTTGCTCTCAAAATTCTTTAATATGAAGTAGTATGATTACATTTAATTCTCATTGATATGTTGATATCACACCTTTGACATTAATCATTTGGCATCAATGACAACATATGTTCAATAGCTACTGGTAATGCTCTATTGCTTGTCATTTATCAATCTTGTCTATTATCATAATTAAATGATCCCATCTAATGTATTTTAAATTGTGATAGGGCTTCTCCTCCACAATGGGGTTTGTTTCTATCACAGATTTATTTTATTTTTATGCATTCCAATATTGTCTAGCTATTTGTGGAGGTGGAAATGCCAAAGGGAGTGTTTGGTTGAGGCAAACCCCTATACAACCCCAAATTTTTTCCTCATCTCCATGTGTGCAGGTGTTGGATAGGATAAAAAAATAAAATACCTCACACTAGCAGTTTTTGGGCTTGATTCATATAGATGATAATGTGGGTGCACAAACGTCCTTGTGGTGTGCTAGTGTCCAAGGTTGAGACTTCACCTAATTGGTATTACATTGTATATTTTCATATTTTCCTTTCTTGTAGACTATATCATTTTGTATGTGCAATCTATTTGAAAATTTCAGTTATTCATTATCAAACTTATCTTAGGTTTCAATTTTAAAGAAATTTCATTTCTAGTTCACTTGATTCGGGTCATTTGATGTAGATACGAGATAAATTTTCTCCTTGAGATCATGTTATCTTGAGGGTAGAAAAATCCCTCCTCTATAGTGAGAGATAATTTGTAAATGGGTACCTAATATGGCCTTGTAGCGAGACCCATCATTGTACATTTTGCATCATTTGCATCATAATCTACTCCCTAAGTTGCACTTAAGGGGGGGTGTTGGTGTAATAGGTATTTTACCTAACTAGTTTACTAGTAGGTCATATTTACATGTTAAGTCTACTTAGGTCCTATGAATCTTTCTAGAAGTCTTAATTATCACTTAGATCTTATCATTTTAGCATTTAATTTTTAAGTCTTAGGTAATTTAATAATAAGTTGAGACCTAGTTGTCACATGTTATATGATTAAGGTACATGTCATAATCTTATCTAATCCTATCTTTCACCTTGTCTATATAAGTAAGACTCTTGTACAATTTGTATTATAAGATCTAATAGTATCAAGTAAGCTATTATCATGTCATACTTTGTTGTGGAAGGTTATCATTTTATTTTGTAGGTGATCCTAGAGTGTGAGCTAATTTTCAGCTCCTACATACCTTTGTTGGGTACTTGAGTATTTTATTATTTATGTTATTTGGATCATGCTAGATTGTTGCAATAGTTAATATTTGTGATCTTAATTTTTTATTAAAGCATAAATTAGCAAGATAACATTCTCTAACGATGATTTGTAATGCATGGATATATTCTAATACCTTGGATGGTACTATCACTATGAGATGGGTTTTTCTTAACTTCTAGCCTAGAATAGTGACAACTAACACCTCTAGACTAATAAGACCCCATCAACAAGAGAATACAAAATAATGGAGAGAGCTAAAGATGCAAAGCACCAAATAAATTACTCCCAATATTGGTTGATTCACTTCCCTTGCTCTCCTTCTTATGCCAATATTTCCTTCAAATTTGTTGTTGAAGTTGTACAAATACCTGCAAATAGTAAGAAAGAAAGTTGGAGAAAATGGTTGTTAAGATGAAAATGGAGGAAAGTTGCTTTTATAGACAACCTTTCAAATGGACGGCTGAGATTAATCCTCTAGAAGGATTCCAAGATCAATGGTGGAGGATGCATGAGAGGGAGGTTACAAAATCACTAGTTGAGATTAATTCTTTAGAAGGATTCCAAGATCAATGGTCTAGAATTGATCCACCAAGAATATGCTATTCTTGGAGGAATCATGACATGTATGATGCCTGATAGCTATGATGCCTGATGACTATGACATCAATGAAGGCTATGATAGGGGTTAATGACAAGGCATCTTTGACCAAAGGAGGTGCATAAATAATTTATTTTAAATTATTTATTCAAAAACGGAGGAAAATGGAGAAAGGGGACAAGTGGAAAATAAATAATTTATTCAAATTATTTATTTGGAGAAAATAAAAGATAGAGCATTTAATTAAATTTATTGTGAGGATGGAAATTAGAGAGGGATTAAATAATTTCAACAATTATTTAATCATGGAAGAATAGAGGATCAAATTATTATTATTATCTGACTAGAGACAGGTGATGAAAGATAAATAATTAAATAAATAATGATTTATTTAATTATCAAAGGAAGGGGATATTAGTGACACAATTAAATGATTTTAATTGATCAGGATAGAATAAAGATTAGAAAGTGAATTAATTAAATAATTAAAAAATATTTAATTAATAGAGGAATATGATCAAGTATAATTAAATAATTATTAGAAGATGATGACCAAGGAAAAATGGTGCTTGGAGACTTAGGACATTTTTCAATGCCTACATTTTTCCCCTCTTTGACATAATGCAGTTCATTGCATTCTGTCAAAGAAATTTAATTCTAAAATATGCCCTAGTGAAAGCAAGGTGAGGAAAGATGACCAAGAGGGTTGTGGTATGCCCCCTCGAGAGGACATGCGGGTTCAAAGAACACGAATGTGCTCTCGAAATGGATGATAAGACTAGATGATGAAGGATAGAATAAATGTTAGTATGGAAGGGGTTGGATGTTAGTGTGAAAGAGAAAGGAGGATGAAGATGGAAAGTTAGACAGGAAATGATAAGGGAACCAACTTTCATGCTTACATTTTTATTCTTATCATCATTGGGCATCAAAAATGTCACAAATAGTCCATAAACACCATGGTATGACATAGACCAAGGTGTGCAAGGTGACTATTTTAGAGAGACAAGCAGTCAAAAAGACAAGGAATGCCCCAACTCATACTAAGGACCTGATTGTCCCAGTCTTTTTGCCAAGACAAACCACATAGATCAAACAAAGAAAAGAGATCATGATCCATCATCATCCCTCTAAATTCATCGATAGGACATCCTCGAGGAGACTAGTAACATGACCCAAAGTCAATGAAGATGACAAGACAATTCTAGACCAATAAATTGTTTGCCAGTGATAATGACAGGATTGTTTTATTGATTGAGTAGGTTGACCAAAATGACTGAGTTGATTAATAGGTTGAACAAGATTGATTGATAATTGACAAAGGTTGATAAATTGATATGATTGATAAGTGGAAAAAGGTTGAAAATTTGATTTGATTGATGATTATTGTGCCTGACCTCAGGAGGAACACATCTTGACTAAGGCAAGATTGGTTGACAAGATTGATAAGAGTGGTTGATTTGATAAAGATTGATTGATAACGATTGTGCTTGACCTCAAGAAGGACACATCCTAACTAAGGCGAGATTGATTGACAAGATGGTTTGATTTTTTGACAAGGATTGATTGAGATGATCATCTATGTGACAATACCCACCTACAAGAAGGACACATCATGTTTAAGGAAAAAAAATACATCTGATAAAGTTGACCAAGTGATAAATGTTGAAAAGGAACCTAACTGCAAGAAAGCCATATCCTGCTTAAGGTGAATGACCAAATTAACACAGTCTAACCTCAAGAGTGACAAATCCTGATATAAGACCAAATGAGACAAATGACCTAATGCCCAATTTCGATTGAATGGCCAATTTGATTGATTGATGAAAGATTTTGTTGGTTATGTTTGTTGTTTTGTGATTTGGTTTGAATGATGATTATTCTCAGACCAAGGACCTAACCAAAGCCAACAAACCCTAGGGATTTGACCTAGGGAGCCTCAGGGGCTCATCGAAAAATGGCCTTGCCTATGTAGCAATGTGCAGAGACCTCATAGTTCGACACGACTTGACTTTGCCTTATTTGAAAAAAGATGAAGTCATGATTTTATTTGGACAACCTAAAAGGATTGATCTAATGCCTCGGGGAACCATTTAAGATGAGCCTTTCCTACATAGAAAATGTGCCAAGGCAACGTAGTTCGACCATTCTAACACAAACTGACTCAAACTCAGACTCTGTTATTGGGATTTTGATGTTTTCTGATTTTTTTTTGGATTTTTTGATGTTTTATGATTTTTTTGGATTTTTTTAGGACATTTTATGATTTTTATGGATTTTTTTAGGACATTTTATGATTTTTGTGGATTTTTTAAGTTTTCTAATTTTTTTTGGATTTTTTGATGTTTTATGTTTTTTTAGATTTTTTGATGTTTTATGATGTTGATATCATTCCAATAAAGACGTAGGTCAAGGAATTTCCCCCAGTTAGGTATAAGGCTAACTTATTGTGTGTGAGGGGATCAATGGATGAAAAGAATGATCATGAAAGTGAAGGACGCTAAATGTTGATGGTTCTTAGGTCATGAGAAGGATGACGAAGATTTATTATGGATGAATGAGACTTTATTATGGACGATAACAATAAGGATCAAGGAAAATGCATGTGAAAGATACCCACAATCAACCAAGCAGGCATGTGTAAGGATCCAAGGACAAACATGATCTTGCCCCTAGTCAAGCTGAAAACCAATTGATAGGTGATGATGATGATGATGCCAATGTTGTTTGATATGGGAAGGACACATCTTGAAACAACTTGAGGATTGGGAAACATATCTTGTTGATGATAATGTGACTAAAGGATCAAGGTCTATATAACAAGGCTAGGAACAAAGCCAAGGAATGTTTTGGATGATGTGCTAGGGTGCATAACAAGATTGTATGGATTAGACTTGTTGTATTTGGAATGACTAACCTTAGGACAAGATGGGATTATGGAGGGAACTTGGATAAGAATATTAGAATCCTTAAACCAATGACAAGGGGAAACCAAGTCCACTGATAGGTATTAAAGGATAATGGATTGATTTTGAAAAAGGATAGGAGACATGAGGATTATTGGTTGAAAGAATTAACATATGATCTCCAAGGACTATGTCGAATAGGAACAATGTGTTTTTTGAGGTATGGGTTTGGATAAATTCTATGAAGGTAATTACATGATATTTCATTTATAGTGTATGACCAAAGGATAGACATGTTAATAATTTTCCCAAAGCCTGATTTATGTTTTTGCCCCATTTCTTATCAAGATCAAGGTGGGTGCCAAATAGATGGAAATGATATGGATTGGATGGATAGATGGAAATGTTATGAGAAAGGCATGTGAGATGAGACAACTTGCCCCCAAGTGTAATGGCCCACATAAATAATTGCTCTTACACATGACACTTATTTTCTAGGTTTTCATCATGGTACTTATCTAAAGAACCATAAAAATGGTTTTCACTATTGGAAAAAAATTTCTCTTTACTTTTTTTTTCTCTCTTTTTCTTTCTTGTTTTTTTGGATGTGACACAAGACATTTGTTTGCTAGGTTTTCATCAAGGTGACAATTTTTTTTTTTTATATCAGCTTGATGTTCTAGATGATCGTTGATTGTTTTGAATCCTTTGATGGTGTTGATGTAGATATTGGTGTCATGATATTCCAATAGTGACCTTTATGAAGTAGTTGTCTTGTCAGGATCATAGCATTTGCACACAACTGATTGATGTCATTGCAATCTTTTTTGATACTAGAGTTGGCTTTATCAGAGTATGCACATCATGATAGAGTACCATGGGAGTCCTTATGATAAAGAGTTGCTACCAAGATGTGACAAATTTGTGATGTAGGATTTTTAGACTTTAGGCTAGATGTAGGGTTATGATGGATGGTGGTAGGTGTGGATGTTACAATTTTTATTTTCCAAACTTGGGATGGTGGATGATGGAGTTTGGAATTTTGATTGGAATAGTGTTTGGAACCAACATTTTTATATGCCTTGCTTGATGACCATTTTGAAGGAGGTGGATATTTATTATATGTGGGAGTCCTCTTTTCTTGTGGTTCCGCATTTTCATTGATTTTTCAATTTGCAATATTTTCTTTGCTTGATCCATTTTTCTTTGGGATCCATTTTAACTTCAGTTGTCCACTTAATTTTTTGTTTGATCCAATAGCCTTTGACATTTGATAATCTTGAACTTTGGATTTGTAATAATTTTCTTTTTGTTGGTTTTGAATGGAAGGTTTATTCATGTTGGAATGACAATTTATGGTGTGGATGGAAGGAGTGTTGGAAACAACCTTATGACAAGGACTACTCATGGCCTCCATTTTTATGTTTGTATTAGATAAAGTTTCCCCCAATATTGAGGAGGTACCACTAAAAACATTTGATTCTTTGAGTGAAGAATAGCCAAGACCTTGATGTTTAGGATTTTCATAAAACTGCATTGGTTCTTGAATGCCTTGCTCATGTAGACCTAATCCTTTTCCTTGATACTGCATGCTTTGAAATATTCTATTTGCAATGGGGTATTTTTTACTTTGAAAACAAGATTCAAACTCATCATTGTGTATGTGAAAATTGCTGCTTGGAATGTTTTCCTCTATGAGAAACCCTGATTTGATAAAAGTGGATGATCCTAATTGATAGGATATTTTGGCTTTATCATTCATCATGCTTGTTTCTTCTTGATCATTTGGGATGTCGATTTGAACCATGGTAGATTTTGTATCTTCTTCTTTGAATTGATTCATTGTATCTTGTTTATGTTCTTCTTGATCCATAGAAGCCTTTTTGTATTCTTCTTTGACATAATCCATGCCATTTATTTGATTATCTATGTGGCCAAAGGAGACAAGTGTATCATCTTGGAAAATGGAGGTGTTTGGAGTTTGGATAGGATCAAATTCAACTATTTGATCATGGATGGTATAAAGGTCTATGAGAGGATCATTTTATATTTCATGTTCAAGGGTACGATCTTGGTAAAAAATAGGTTTATCTTGGATGACATGATTGGGAATGGGATCTTGATCAAGGATGGGTGCATTTTGGATGCCATGATTATCTAGAAGGATTTCTTGGACGGACTTAAGTATGGGGTCATGGGATGGACTACTTCGATCTTGACATGAAGGTAAAGCTATGATATCATGCTTTGGACTTTTCTTTTGACATGTATCCCAAGGTGTAGACAATGTGATGTGATTTTGGAGACCATGACCAAATGTATTTTCATAACTGAATGTAGCTTGGGATGGAACGAATAGGAATGGATTAGTAGATGATGGAATAGTATAGGATGTGGATACTTGGAATGGGTTGAGGGATGATGGACTAGGATAGGATGTAGAGGCTTGGAGTGGAGAAGTGGAAGGTTGGTTTCCCTTGTCAAGGTTAGGATAAGGGTGATTAATGGATGTTTGTTGGGATTAATGGTATGGATTGTGTCAAGTGACTCTTGATAGTGAAGGTAGATGGATGAATGACTAAGGCCTATGAATTGTTGGTAATAAGGGTATGTGAGTGGTTGGTATTGACGATTGAGGATTGATTGGTATCAACTTGACTATGAAGAAGATCAAGGTAAAGTGAAGACATGGTCATGAATTTGGATTAGGATGGACAAGGAAAATTTAGTGAGGACTAGATAAAACTTGTGACCTTTAGATGACAATGAAAGGTGAAAATACAAAATGGATATGAGACTATGCTATGTTTTTTGGATTTTTTTGGATTTTAAGGATATGAGGATGATAATGACCAAAGGATATGTTTTTTTATTTTATTTTTGGGATATATAGGGATGCAAAATGAAAATGCAAGGATGATAATGATCTTATGACAAAGGGGATATGATATGCAAGGATGATGATGACCAAAGTATATGAGACTAAACTATATTTTTGTAATTTTTTGGATATAAGGATGCAAGATGATCATGCAAGGATGACAATGCCTAAAAGATAGGGGATAATGGATGCTAAAGGACACTAAAAGATTGATTGATGGTCAAAGTAAGTGATAAGGTGACTAAATGATACTAATGCAAGGTTATGATGATAATGAGGTTAATCTATGCTTGTGTATTTTTATTTTTTGTATTTTGGGGTATGAAAATGCAAGCATAATGAGGGATTGATATGATACTAAGGTAAAATGAGCTATTTTTTTGTATTTTTGGAATAATGGGTAAAGTGCAATCTAAGGAAGGGTAGTCTAAATGAGAGTGATCTAATTCAAAGGGACCCTAAAATTTTAAACAAAGGGTGGCACTCAAGCTAATGTAAATCCAAGGCAAAAAATTCCAAATGTCATTGACCATAAGAGGACAACCAAGACCAAGAGACAATACCAAGACTCAACTTGACAAAGTGAAAATGACAAGACAAATGGAAAGGACAATGGTCAATGACAAGTAGAATAAGTAACCAAGAATTTTTAAAAGCTCAAAGGTCTCCCTATGTTCAAAATATGAAGGTTTAAATGCAACCTAAAAGTCAAGGTCTAATTTGCGTCATGCAAAGGATTGAGAAATGCAACCTATAATGCAATGTATTTCTAAGGGGAATGCCTAAAATGAATTAGTAAATCTTGCAAGTCTCTAGTTTGGAAGTGAAGATCACTATTATGATGAATTGGTTCATTTTTGGACAAGGATTTTATGAAATTGTGGTAATTAGGCAGTTGTGGCTTTGTATTTGGCAGTTTTTGTTTTCTAGAATGTTGTTTTGACAGTTTTGATGGTTTTGAAATGGTTTTGATATGAGTTTTTGATTGCTTCTAACAAGATATGATTGGAAAACACAACAGATAGTATCTAGCAAATTTTTTAGGACTGGTTTGATGTGAAATGGTAGCAAGAAAACAAGCATAATCCTAATAGGAAAATGGTTTGTATACTTGGTGTAGGCCCATTGAAATACCCTGGATTGGTTTTGAACACCTCTCCTTCTCGAGAGTGGATAGCTTAGAAGTTTGGTGGCACTGGCTCCCTTCCATGACACTCACTTCTACAAGCACACCAACTTTGGATTCCTAGGTAGTCACTTCCTAGGAACTACTATCTCTACTCAAGGGAGTTAGTAGTGAGTGTCTTCAGGCATGATATTGTACCTTACACCATACCAAGCAATGACTAAAAATGACTAGGCTTCTAAAAACAAAAGGTGTCTAGTAAGGGCATTTGGTTCAAGGGATACGATGATAAACTCCCCTAAGAGGTCTCCCAACCCTTAGAACAAGGGTTTCTCGTATCATAAAGATACTAGAGGACAACTATCATGTACCATCCCGTTGACTACAAAATTTCCTCACAACCACAAATTTATATAGCATTTCGGAAGAACTTGGCTTTCGCTTGTTACCACTTGTGTCGTTCCATTAGGGTGAGTACTTTTTCCCACTAAGGCAGACCCTCTAATGGGTAAACACAAAATCAGATGGGTCTAGCTTTTTGATCACCGAGTTTGCACAAGGTGAGCATAATACCTACCACCCTCAAACACTAAGACATGGTGTTCTTTAACCCCCTAGTTAAAATTATGTGAGAAAGACAATTGTTAATTTTTAAGCACCAAAATGAAATGTTTTCTAAGCTAAAAAAAGCAAAGTGGTTTCAAAATAAATTTCTTGGACACTCGAACTTGTAAAACCACTTGTTAGTAGTCTCATAAAATGATCTTGGACCAACGAGAAAGCTGCAAAACCCTGTTAGCACAAAAGATTAAAATTAACAACTAGAAAATAAAGAAGTGAAACTAAATTAGCAAACTTAAAGGAAACTAAACTAAGAGCTCAATTTTTTTGTTGCTTCAAAAGAAGCAATTTTGGGAGCTCCACTTTAAAGTCACACATTGAAGACAAGAGATTAGTAACAAAAAAATAACTTTAATGGTAACAAAAAAAAACTTTAATGGTAACAAAAAATTAAAACAACAATAACTCTCTCAAAACTTAATGAAATTTTAAATCATTTGAATCCACAAAAAGGTGAAACTCATACCTTCAGAACCCATAAAGTATTTTTCCAAGATTTTGCATGAAAAAATGTTATAGGCAAAAGAAAACATGGGTTTTAACAGATAAATTTTAAAAGCAACAAATACTAAAACGACCATAACTTTCTCAAATCTTAATGAAATTTTAAACTGTTTGAATTTTCAGAAAGATAAAAATGAGGCCTACAAAACCTAGATAATAATTTTTTAATATTTTATTTCTCTTTTTTTGTAGTCAAAAGAAGATGATGGGATTTTGTGCAAATTCTTGGCTGTAACTTGCAAAACAACAAAAACAAACAAGAAAACAAATGAGTTTCTCTACAAAATTGTAAGATTCACATTGGGTTCACTAATGTGAGATGGGGTTTTCCTAACTTCTAGCCTACAATAGTGACAACTAACACCTCTAGACTAATAAGACCTCATCAACAAGAGAATACAAAATAATGGAGAGAGCTAGAAATGCAAAGCACAAAATAAATTACTCCCAATATTGGTTGATTCACT
This sequence comes from Sequoia sempervirens, assembly GCA_007258455.2. Lineage (NCBI taxonomy): Eukaryota > Viridiplantae > Streptophyta > Pinopsida > Cupressales > Cupressaceae > Sequoia > Sequoia sempervirens. The sequence goes on from VDFB02000008.1 coordinate 309,201,693, forward strand.
TCCCTTGCTCTCCTTCTTCTTCTTATGTCAATATTGCCCTCAGATTTGTTGTGAAAGTTGTGCAAATACCTACAAATAGTAAGCAAGAAAGTTGGAGATAATGGTTGTTAAGATGAAAATGGAGGAAGGTTGCTTTTATAGACAACCATTTGAATGGACGACTGAGATTAATCTTCTAGAAGGATTCCAAGATCAATGGTGGAGGATGTATGAAAGGGAGGTTACAAAATGGCTGGTTGAGATTAATTCTCTAGAAGGATTCCAAGGTCAATGGTCCAAAATTGATGCACCAAGAATATGCTATTCTTGGAGGAATTGTGACAAGTATGACGCTTGATAGCTATGAAACCTAACGACTATGGCAACAATGAAGGCTATGACAGGTGGTTAATGACAGGGCATCTTTGACCAGAGGAGGTGCATAAATAATTATTTATTTGAAAATGGAGGAAAATGGAGAAAGGGGACAAGTGGAAAATAAATAATTTATTCAAATTATTTATTTGGAGGAAATAAAAGATAGAGCATTTAATTAAATTTATTCAGTTTAATTAAATGTGAGGATGGAAATTAGAGAAATGGAAGAATAAAGAGTCAAATAATAATAATTATTTGACTATAAACAAGTGGTGAAAGATAAATAATTAAATAAATAATGATTTATTTAATTATCAAAGGAAGGGGATATTAGCGACACAATTAAATGATTTTAATTGATCGGGATATAATAAAGATTAGAAAGTGAATTAACTAAATACTTGAAGAGGAATATGATCAAGTATAATTAAATAATTAAAATTATTTAATTATTAGAAGATGACGACCAAAGAAAAATGGCGCTTGTAGACTTAGGACATTTTTCAATGCCTACAATTACCAATGGTTTCATCCTTGCTCTTAATGTATTTTCTCACCCTATAAATTTTGTATATGCTCACCCCACTAAATAAATGGAGGTACTGTAATTTTCTTACCCTACTGAACAAGTGGAAGCTTGGTATTTTCTCACCCACTAAATAAGTGAAAATTCACATGCTTTGTAGTTGCACTCTATTGAAAAAGCATGAAGTGTGTGTATTTATTGTAATTGCACACTCCACTGAATAAGAATCAAAATGTTTCCTTTCCAATGATTGTATAACATACTCCACTAAAGAAGTGAGATTGGTAGGCTTTCCACCTAGTGTGTTTCCTTCTAAGTTATTGCATTCTAGATATTTGTGTGGTCCTATACATTCTATGCTCTCACCCTGCCCATCTTGGGAACTAGATGATCAGAAAATGATAAGGACATCGCATTGCAACTTAATTTCAATTGAATATTTAAAAAAAATTAGGGTTGTTTATTACATCCCCATGGACATGTGTCATCTTTGGATTGTTGGCACAAAATAGTTGATCAAAATTTAATCTCTTTTCTCTATCTCTTTCGCTTTATATTTCTTATTTTTCTATCCTATACTCTCTCTCTATACATATATAAATCTCTCTCTCTCTCTCTCTCTCTCTCTCTCTCTCTCTCCCCCTCTTTGTCTATCTCTCTATTTACTTCTCTATACATCTCTTGTCTCCTGTTTTTGTGTAGCCCCCTCTCTCCCACTTTTCTCTATCTCTCTTTCTATATTCCCATCTCTATGTTGCATGAATTCTAGTAACAAAAAACCAAAGAAAAAAAATGACATCTGTAGTAAAAAGGAACCTTCTCTTGAAAATAACTTGTATGTACTTTCATGGCCATCACTTTCCAAAGAGTTCCTTTTCTACTAGTAATTTTTAATACATATAGATCATTTATATTTTGATATATAATATTTTTTCCACTACATATTTGTCAAGACACCAATGAACCAAATTTTAGCATGCTCGAAACTATGAATATTTCATCTTGTTACAAAAAGAAAGGTCCATTTCTAGCATCACAAAATTGTATCAGTATCAAGTTCATATGTATGATGCAACATAGCTTAACACTAAAAATGCTTTGAGAAAATCAAGTATATGTTGTGTATGGTGTCTACCATACCTACATATCAAGCTACATTGATGTCATTGTTATAGCTATAAAGTACTTCACCCATCACTTTATGGTAAGAACTAATGAAGCTTTATAGCTTGGAACCTATGCTACTTAAGTGCAATTAGATGGTCCACTTCATAAACTTGTATCTAGTGGGGTGACACTTAGAGCCTAAAATCAAAGTGATCAAATTTTGTGTGTGCTGACAATTCATGGTTGTCACCCTTCCATGCAAAGGTATATTGAGTGTACACCATTATTTACTTAATGATCTAATAGTTGGACTTAAAGACCCACAATGACACTATTCATATAATTCTAATGATGTCACATATAAATTCAAAGGCAATTCCCTCCTCTTAAACTTATAAGCTCAATAAGAATTTAAAATTACTACAAACAAGCATAAGACTAGGTATAAAAGAATAATAGTAACAAAAATTGAATAGAAGAAACACACAACTACTAGGAAGCCAAAATGAGAAACCTAACGATTTCACATATAAATCCAAAGGAAACTCCCTCCTTTTAAACTTATAAGCTTAGTGAGAATTTAAAATTACTACAAACAAACACAAGACTAGGTATAAAAGAATAATAGTAACAAAAATTGAATAAAGAAACACAACTATTAGGAAGCCAAAATGAGAAACCAAAAATTATGCTCATTTTTTATTTATTGGTGTTGTAATTGAGAATACTAATACATATAAACAATAAAACTTATTTAAAGGTAACTCTCACTGAAGCATGTCAATCTACTTTACACTAAAACAAAAGTGCACTTAATAATGAAATCAGTCATAAAAGTGAGATTCTTGGTGAATAGTGTCATTCTTGGCCCTGTAAACTTTGTTGTGACAAATGCAAAAGTGTAGCGCCCCACTAATTATCCCTTTGTTTTATATTTTGATACTTCAAATATCTTCTATCTTGAGAAGAATAAGGGGACAAAGGCACTAAATATAGTGCATATGTGACTATAAAATAAAATGGGGACATACATATTGATTACAAATAATTTAATATTTTATTAAAGCTATTACCTTTGATCCAAGACTTATCAAAGGTATAACCACCATTTTTCTATGTCAACCTATGTCAACATCCTTGTTGATGTACCAATTGTTGATTGATCTAGGCATCTCCATGTGGATATACTCATATGTTTGCAAGCTTTGAATGTCATATACTAAGGACTTTTCTTATCATTTTTTATGTAGGAAGATGTGAAGTTTCAAACTACTTAAAGTGTAATCATTTGGTCTACACATTATAAATGTACATATAATTGGTGGCACTTGACACTTAAACTCAATCACTCTTTAAATATAAGATAGACAAGATAAAAGGATAGGACTAAAGGAGGGGATGAGGAAGAGAGAGGTAGATATAGAAATACAAAAAGGAGGGGGAGAGGAAGAGAGGGATAACAAGAGGTAGAGAGACACACACAAAGATGTTGTATTAATACATATAATAATGCTTTATTTTCTTTTTGTGTATTTCAAAGATGTCGCACTTAAGAGACTAACTTTAAAATATTATACGATAGATAAAACTAATGTAAGTGGATGCATAACTAATCTGAAGTTATTGTTTGTCCATTAAGACTTTGGTTACACACTAACATTTTTAATGTACTATCAATAGATCTCATGTATTATAAACAAACAAAAATTTGCTAATTGATCTTCCACACTTCTTGGACCTATCCATTAGGTAACAAGATGTGATTGCTAATTTATACTTTGAAATATTACAGAACAGCAAAACTAATTAAGTAGTAAGCCCACACTTTTTCATAATTGCGATTATCACTAGTGTGATAAGATGGGAAATTGAGTGGGGACTCAAAATTCTCCACCCACATTGTTCCATCAGAGCTCAATTATTATTATTACTATTTTGGGGGTTTTCGGAAAGATGATAAACAAGTGTATCATTCCAAAGAACTGGGTAATTGGGCACTTTTAATAGAATTGCCTAGCGCAAATTTTCGGGTAAGAAAAACGTTGTACGACAAGGTGTGAGAATTGGGCATTTTAGTAGGAATCTATCTTTTTCCTCGATCTGCTTGTCCGATTCATAGATCTTATCCCCATTTAGTTAAATTAAATAAGTACTTACGTGTTTATGCCAAGCCAGGAGGAGGGAAGTTGGAATGCAAACACTCTAATGTTTAATTTATTTAATTGATTGCCATCTTGGAGTGCTCTGCATTGGGTTTTCATAACCAGTAGATTGTATTCCTAGTTTCGGGTGGAACTATATTGTCTTGGGATGTCTTTTCCATCAAAATCTTTTTCCAGAGTATGGTGGAATCTGCTTGTGCAAAGTCGTTTGTTGCAGAGGGTATCAAATAATTTTGATGGTGTCTGTAATGGGTCTGGACCCTATAGTTTTCCGAGACTTTTGGGTGCACAAAGATGGGATTGTGGAACCCAAAGCCGGAATTTTGTAACCCAAAAGCATAATACAATTCAAAAGCATGTGGCCCATGAAGCGTCACAATCATCCGGCAAAATGGTGCATTGTGGGTGGAGGCATTGTGGGATTCGAACTGAAGCAGAGAAAGGTGTGGCTGAGTATTCCAGCCAAGAGGTGGCTTCAGAAGATGATGGCGAAAACCAGGTCTGTTTTTTCGAAATTGAAATAAATTTGAAATTTTGTTCTATTATCATTTTGGTGATCTGTCTGTTGGTAACATGACACGATATCCCTGTTGATCAAAAAAGTGCGAAGGAATTAGACTGCTCAATTGCTAAAATTTGTGTTTGTTGCAGAAGAGAACATATATTGATAGTATTTTCATTTTCTAAAGAGAAATAATGCTCAATACTTTTCCAGGCTACCATCAAGTAGTGCCTTCATATGGCAAGCAAGTAAGCATAGGAGCCCCATATGGAGGTGGGTATCCTCTGGGGTAGATATAGTTTTGGGTAGTGTCAAATGCTAACTAAAAGTCATGGATTAATTTAATTTTCATAGAGTAAATTCCCTTGCACGCATGACAGAAATTGTAGCAGAGCTTAATGCGGCATTCCTATACAATGTTACCAAAAGGCAATAATCTAGGGCCGTCATGCCTAAACTTGTTTATCAAGGAAGTTGGCTTAGTTAGACTCTTTTTTCTCTGCAATAATCGTTTGCCAAATCAGAAAATTACAAACATTTGAAAAACTAAAATTGAAATTTGTCCAATTTTTGTCTTTTGGTCTGTCATATGAAATCCTGTATTGGGACATACAATTTTTCAATCAGTCTTCCAAAGATACTCAACATTTTAATTCTGATTGAAGGATGCCATCTGGGGAAAGTAAAATTATGTAGTTATCTTGGGTGAACATTATTGTTTATTGATAACTAGGAGGTATTTTTCATGGGTCAATGAGTTTGACCCGGTTGAATCCTGATAGCAATATTACAATTAGTTTATTATTTGCCAAGTTTCAAGCTGAATATGATATACTTTTGTACCTGTTGAAAGTTGAATGACAATATCTTTTAATGAAGATAATTAAGATTTTGTAATTTCTTAATGATGACAAACTTAAAAAATTTCTTGTACCTGAAGCTTTAGAACCCCCATTTTTCGGTTGCAGTAATTTCCATTTCTATTCTTGTTTCCCATTTCTTTGTAACGTGGGTCCAGTGAGTGACTTAAAAATAAAAAAATTGGCTAGTCACTGTTGATATCCATTCAAATTCAGCCTGATATATGCAGTGTTGGGGATGCTAGTCCACACTCTAGATCTGTCATGAAAGGATGGGTAGCTCAGAACAATAGCCCGTTGGCCAGGGGGTGTACCTCGGTTTTTATTTCATCCTAACCATGAGATTTAACATCAAAAAGTGGAAAAAATAGCATAACAATCCAGTAACAATTTTGGATGTGCCTTGACATCTAAAAGATTAATTGATGTCAATTAAAACAATCTGGACATCGAGCTTAATTCTCAACTCAGAAATGGCAATTCACTACTGTGGTTCATTTGGGAGAAGGTGTGAATAACACCCCAACATATTTCAAAATAATTCTGTTTAAAACTATTGATTCTGTTTGATATTCATTATTGAGTATGCGGTCTGTATCAAAATACAAAACCAAGGCCATTTAGAGAAGATATTTTTTATTTGCTGAATATAAATTCAATTTTTTAATCCTAGAAGGCGGATAGCTTTAATTTAGAGCACTACTTTACCTGCCTTCCTTTTGAATGGACAGTTCCTTGAGTTTCCAGGTGGGAAAGTTCAATTTACTTCTGAAATGAACTTCATACCAGAGTCATCAGATAATCGTGTACCTTGCTACAGAATCCTGGATAACTATGGGCATCAGATTGCAACTGATGTTATCTACGAGGTGAACATTTCTAACAAATTGTACGAGAACCTTTTACATGTTATGTGGAGTTATTTGATGGAGATGTTATCATACTAAATAGGTCACGTATGACATGAAATACTCTAAAGATATGAAATTTATTGGAAATGTATTACTTCTCATCTACAGGATTTTAATCTATGACAGGTTAACAGAGAATTGGCATTGAAAATGTACGATAGTATGGTAACTCTTCAGGTCATGGACGTCATATTTTATGAAGCTCAAAGACAAGGCAGAATTTCCTTTTATCTAACATCTATAGGGGAAGAGGCTATCAATATTTCATCTGCAGCTGCATTGAGTATTGATGATGTTGTGTTTCCCCAGGTAAATAAGTCATTTGCATTGATATTCAGTAGTTATATCTAGATTTAGAGTTTTTGATTGGTTGAGTTCACAAGGCTTCAAAAAGCATGAATACCAGAAGTTATATCTTTTCTCAAGTCAGGGTTGATATCACTGATTAATTTTTTACATTTTTAAAAATCTTTTTTAATATTTTTACTAAATCTGTAAATCACTTTAAGAAGTACATTGAGTTGTATCTGGATTATTCCTCTGGAATTGTTATTAACTTATGTCTATTGTTGAAAATACTGTAAAACCGCTCATGCATTAAGGGGGACCTCTACTCAGCTGGACCTTGTCTTTGTTATGTACAGTATAGGGAGCCAGGTGTCCTCCTGTGGCGTGGATTTACATTACAAGAATTTGCAAACCAGTGCTTTGGAAACGCAGCTGATTATGGCAAGGGCCGGCAGATGCCTATTCATTATGGATCTAATGCATTAAACTATTTTACTATATCTTCCCCTATAGCGTAAGGATCTTGTTTACCCAAATGGTGATTATTTTTATGGACTAATTGTGCAATTGCATTATTTATTTTCACTTTTTTCTTGATAGTGCTGTGGACTTCTGGCAGTTTTTTGTTACACTAAAACTAGATGAATACTGTTTCATCACATCATGCTATGAATGACTAGCATGACCAGTTCCAAATCTCATTTTATCCTCATGCTTGCCAGAACGCAGATTCCTCAGGCAGTAGGTGCAGCATATTCACTAAAAATGGACAAGAAACAAGCTTGTGTAGTAACTTATTTTGGTGATGGTGGATCAAGTGAGGTCATACTCTATCTTTATAACAGGCACATTTAGTTTCAATCAAATGAATGCCCAATTATTTCAATTTTCTTTTTCATTGTGTCTTACTCTTCCTTTGTCCACCAGGGAGATTGTCATGCTGCGTTGAACTTTGCAGCAGTTCTAGAAGCTCCAGTTGTATTTATTTGCCGAAACAATGGATGGGCAATCAGCACCCCATCTTCAGAACAGTTTAGAAGTAACTTGCAGCTCTGATTTTTGAACCGTAGATTTATAGTCATTGTTAAAATAATTGCATCTATTTTAGAGAGCGGCCTCTTGATTTAATTTATCATTTGTTTCCCGGTTGTCTTCCTGTTCAACATTTTTAGGTGATGGTATTGTTGTTAGAGGGCATGCCTATGGGATTAGAAGCATTCGAGTAGATGGCAATGATGCACTTGCCATGTACTCTGCAGTTAGCATGGCCCGACAAATTGCAATCAATGAGTGTAAACCTGTATTAATAGAGGTACAATTTTTGCTTTACTTCATATCCTTTTTACTCAATGTGTTTTGTACTTGTGCTGAATCATAATTGCCTGCAAGTGCAGACAAGCCTAATGCTTAATCTGTGGATTTGAATTCACACTTGCAATTTGTCACCTAGATGGTAGAAAACAACAAAACATATGGCCAAAAAGCTCTAACAGATTGTTGCAATTATGTGTTCAGGCACTTACATACCGAGTAGGTCACCATTCAACATCTGATGATTCAACCAAATATCGTAGAATAGATGAAATTGAGCACTGGAAGATGAAACATGATCCTGTTTCCAGGTTTAGAAAGTGGCTGAATCGAAATAATTGGTGGAATGAGAAGGATGAATCAGAACTTAGAAATGAAATACGAAACAGGGTAAATCTGAGGAGTTTACAGACTATTTAAAGAATTTTACAGTTTTCAATGTTCTAGAACTGCTTTTGGACATTGGTTTTGTTCTTTTGCTCATTTTTTTAGTTATTCCCATTTCTAACACCCGACTTTGTCAAAATCACATTTTCTTTGTCTGATCAGATTTTACAGGCCATTCAGGTTGCTGAGCGCATGGAAAAGCCAGGTATAGAAAATCTTTTCTCTGATGTGTATGATAAAGTTCCATTAAATCTTCAGGAACAAGAAAAAGAGCTCCGTGAAATGGTTGCACGTCACGGAGAAGATTACCCAAGTAATGTACCTCTATAGAACAAATACGAATAATATAACTCTTCACATTTTCTCAGTAGAACATGATTCATGGATCAAGACTGCCATGAAATAGAGGGATTCCTGTACATTTGATGGATCATTGATCTGATAGCTTCTATAATCAAATTGATTATATAGTTAGACTTGGCTGTATATCTTGTGGCATAATTCATCATGCTTGCACCTGTGCATTTCAAAGTTGAATTGTTGTGTAAAAGAAAAAACAATTTATCTCGACTACTGTAACCTGACACAATGATAGCTTGTTTGTCAATTAGTAGTTTCTGACTTGAGACAATGATAAAATCACCAATGGATGTTGTCATCAAGCTATAAGCACCACCTAATGAACCATGCAGAATGTCTGGAGATACAATCTCTTAAATGAAAATCAACAGTAGAAACTTAAAATTTTACTAGCACCTCCATTTCTCGAATGCAGAATTAATAACCATCTCTGTGTTGTAGTTAATCAGAAACATTTAATGATCAAGATGAACGAATGTGACATTTACATTTGATTGCTAATGACATGACCACACTTAATAGGGTATTCCATGCAAATTGGATGCCTATTTTCTATTGATGATATGCAAGCTGATGTTCTCAAAGCACTGGCTTTCAATTTAAGTGTATTGGTGTTCTAACAATAGAGAGAGCATAACAACAAACTGTGTATATCTTGTATTGTAATTGATTGTTGCCATGAAACAGTTCCACAAAAATTCATGTTTAAGATAAAGTAAGAAAGAACTGTATCTTACAAAATCAAACAATTTATGTTGGGATGGTACTCAATTTCTAGTGAAACAGTGAATGCTACAAAGTTTGGTTCATTAATATATATGCCAATTGCAAATAAATAAGAAATGATGTTCAGGATATGAACATGAAAAGGGGGAAGGAAAGTGCTCTGCTATGGTTTCCATCAGAGACAGTGCTCTTTCGTTGTTCCTTGTTAACGAGATTGAATTTGGTTCCTCGTTACATGTTGCTAGAAGCAAGATGAGCTTGCCACGGTGCATTTCGGATTTGCTTGGAGCTCCCTCCCTTTGTTTATTTAGTTTACTATGACGTATTTTCTAGACAATTAAACTTGTCATCCCATTCATTTCACCTTCTCCTCAGGTGATTGCTTAGATTCTTTTTCTGTCCTATGCCTTGTTAGCTTTGTAGTTGTTGGTGGTGCTTCTCGTGGGTCCATTTTATCATGGCTTACTATGATGCTCATATTATGAAGCATGAAATGATGTCATGATGTGTAGATGCTAGTGTTGAAGTGTGGACTATCAAAGATATCTTAAATAACCAGAGTAAGCATCTTGAGACTACATTTCTTGGACATTTTAGATGGATGGATTTAAGATATCTATATTAGTTTATTTTATTTAAATTTTACTTAAAAGAGATAAATAGCATTAAATAGCGAACAATTTAAAGAAACTTGTTAGTTGATTGCAATCGACCTAAACTAAAAGGAAGGTAGATGGTTGAGAAATAAGTTAATGTATGGTGCAGTTTTTAAACTCAGAAGGAAATTATCTTTTTGTGAGAAGTGTGTTAAAAACATAAAAGGAAAAATTGATTGATGAAAGGTAAAAATGTTATGTAATACTCATTTCCATACAATTTTCTTATGAGCAATGTAATAAATACTGCAAAATGCAGTCTATTCACAGGGCACTCCAGAAACAACATACAAATTAAAAAGATTGTATATTTGAGCATTCTAATCTACCATGATGTATCTCACATTCTACAAGAGATCAAAATCAAAATCTTTCACATTTCAAACATATTGTAAGTTAGGATACCACATTAATAAATATTTTTTTGTGATCCCACAAACAATAGACTATATGTAAATCGGATAAAATTGAAAAATGTTTATAAAAATAAAATAACAATTTATGCTTATCCAGATGACATGCACACAGCTTTATCGTAAAGTGGATTCCGGCCCCATAAAAATCTTTGGACATTATTTACTAATATAGAAATGACTACCTACCCACAAAGTAGTCACACATACCCAATAAAAAAAGCAAAATCCTAAAATCAAATGGCCGTCATCCAGCAACAAAATCAAATTTTTATTTTGTACAGGATAAAGCATCTTAATCAATAAGAGAATAATATAACAAGTCTGTTAATTAATGAACCAACCAATCATATATTAACAAATATATATATGCATGATCCAATCACACTAATGGCTTACAAATGGCTTATCACTATGGGGTGTGATCAACCACCTCCATTCTTTGTGTCACAAATTATACTGAACATCCACACCCAGTTATTTCACTCATCAACCAAACTACATTGTCAAACTCACCCCCTTATGAAATTAATCCCAAATAATTAATTAATAAGTATAAAAATTGCTGAGTTGGCTCAAACAAAAGAATCATCTGCTGAGCTGGCGTAGGACAAGGAAAACGAATCACCTAAAACCCTTTCTAAGCCTGTGGGAGTTGGACATAGGAGGGCTGACGATGGCATTCGATCGTGCTGATGTGGCTGGCGAAGTGTCCCCGTCGGTACGCCTAGCTGGAGTGTTCGTTCCACGTGGCTCAACAATATCTCCAACCTGCACAGGCGAAAACAAACAGTAAGGAAAGCTCAAGGTCTAAAACAAACTGAGCCTCGTCCCAGGTTCGAAACCCAGAGCCTGAATTTTCTCATAAACCAACGAAGGCTTACGTCAAAAGAAAACAGATTAGAGATATCACGCAGAGGCCAGCGGTAAAATGTTGTGGACAATGGTGAAAAACATGGCATTCCATTGCCATTGAAGTTCTCGCAGTTGTCATCTCCGGTGTTAAGTTCGAATCCCTTGGACTCCATGAGTCTTCTTTGTTGATGTGCAGCAGTGGCGGAATTGTAAGAACGGAGAATGGGTTTAAGAAGGTGTGAGTAGTTGATCGTTGAGGTGAGTGGGAAGGAGGGAGTAATTTTCAAATTTTACTTTGATGGGTGACAACCAGACCACTCAATTGCTTAACAGTCATATTTTTGAATATGATAAATTGTGGGAGTTGAAACAAATCTCAGCTTGAAATGGGTGTGGAAAGCTAAGCGTGCGAATAACTTTGTTTAACAGGTGGTCTACGTGATTTTGTTTTGGTTTCATTTGTTGATAAGAGAAATAGTACTGAATTTATTTTCTAAGTAGGAGATTTCTGATCAAAATGATTTATAGCAGGCCCACAAGAGCCATTCTCATTTGTACTATGGGTGTGATCTGCTTATTGCTTGGTAAGCACTAGACAAATTGATACTTTTGAACTTTTGAATTGTTCTATGAAAGTGTAATAAAAGGTTTCTAAGTTTTTTCTTACTATTAAAATAATGAGATTTAAAAGAGAGATTTGTTGCTTATAAGTTTTCACTAATGTTAAGTTATATATATATATATCTCTTAAGGTTTTAAAGGTCAATTTTGGTGTAAAAAAAGGTTTTAATTGAAGAAAGTTGTTTATGTCAATATGCATATTTTAGAGATGTTCAATTTGTTTAGAAGAAAGGGTTTAATTGGTGTAAGAGAGGGAGACCACCATGTGCTAGGCCCCAGGTCACGGAGGGCCAAGATGTGGAAGGCTACCCTAACTTACCTCAGCTTAACGGAGTGTTGTGATATGTAAGATGAGAATGATGAGGACTATAAAGTCCTTCAATCACTTTACAAACCCAAAATATAGAACGGAGCTAGGCGAGCCAGTTTTCAGGTTCAACATTGCATCTCAGGAAACTCTCTGCCCAAGGACAAAAGTGCAATCCTGGGACGATAGCGCGGCGCGTTGGTGTCTCTAAAGTGCATTGGCGTCCGTAAGGCTAGACAACTGAAGAGACAAGGTCAAACTTAGGGAAACAAGCTAATGACCCAGCTAACTACAGTTAAAGGGCCAAAATAACATGATTAACAAAATACTCTCTAATGTGATAAAGTAAAAATGCAAGAGTTAGGGTGGCAAGAAGGATCTCACAAAGAAACTCATTCACCAGCTAGCTCCTTGAGAACACATTCACCTACACACAAAGAGGAGGAAAGTGTTGGTTGGCTGTATAGGGGCTTGCCTCAGTCAGACCCCCGTTTAGGTGTTTCCACCTCTACGGACAACCAATAAAGTGAGTATGATAAAAAAATTACTATAATGAAGAACACCAAGAACACTCCAAAACAGTAAGTGTGCTTACTCAACCAAGTGATAGAGGAGAGGAAAGGGAAGCTTACCACCTCCACCAAGAGCACTCAAGGTTGCTTGGGGGAGAAAATGAGAGTACTCGAGCCTTTGCTGCAATGGTGTTGTCCCCAACTTGCTCTACCAAAGTGATGGAGTGAAATTGTTGCTACAATGGAGTGCCATAGTGCGGCTAGAATGCTTCGAAGTGCAAGAAAAGTGTGAAGAGACTGAATTGAATGCTTGGAAGAAATTGGATTGAATGCTTAGAGGATGAAATGCTTGTTGAAGGAGAGAATTTGAAGAGATGAAGAAAACGACCAAATTCGAGTCAGTCGGCCAAAGAGGGCGTTACAACTTGACTCCCAATGAGAAGTGTAACACTTCTATAGGCTCAACCACAAGAATCTGCCAGGGACGTAAGCGCGCTGCGTGGGCATCCCCGACAGAAACTCTCCCACCAATGCTCAAAACAGGTGCCAAGTGTGATGAAAGCAACGGGCTTAGGTGTAATTAATCCTCCACACTTGGTTTTCTAAAGTGGAGAAGGGCAAAAAGGGAATTTGCATCAAGGGTGCAAATTCACTCTTATACATTTTTCCCCCAGTTTAGTGAGCACGAGTACTAATGAGTACTCGGTAAAGTATATCAAGGAAGGAGTAAGGTTAGAAATGTATACTTGAACAGTCGAGGAAGCATACCATGATCTGGCGAACCTGAAGGTGCAGGACAAGCGAAGGACTTCATAGCTTCTCAGAACTATGAAGTTGAAGAAAGATAGCGTCTTACAGGCCCACAAACTTGCAAGGAGGCAACCCCCAAGATCTCTCACATGGAGGAAGCTAGGAAAGCACCCTACAGACCCACAAACCCATAGGGAAGGTATTCTCCAAGATTTCTCGCATGAAGAATACCCAAGGAAGCACCCTACAGACCCGCAAACCTATAGGGAAGGTAACACCCAAGATCTCTCGCATGGAGGAAACCCAAGAAAGCGCTCTACAAGCTTGTCAACTTGCAGGGGAGCCACCCCCAAAATCTCTCGCATGGAGGAAGCTCAAAAGAAGCGCCTTACAGGTTCTCAGACCTACAAGGAGGTATCCCCCAAGATCTCTCACATGGAGGAAACCTAAGAAGAAAGACTCCATAGAGTCAAGAAGCAACGATGTACGCAAGTAAGCAGACAGTCGCACAAACCGTTGATAATTTGGAAGACTTTCAAAGGGATCCCTTGGGAACCCTTCAAAAGGAGAGGGGTCCACTAAAGTGATGCATTGTTTGAAACATGAGGTCTAGTCAGGCTACCCCCAAGCTAGATGCAAAGAAATTCGTTTGAGATAAAGTCTTTCAAAGGAGATCCCTCGAGAACCCTTCAAAAGAAAAGGGGTCCACTCAAGGGATGCACTATCCGAAAGTAGATGTTTTTTTTCTCAGATCGATCCATTATCAAGGGATCCTTTTCAAAGATGTTCACTTCATTAAGGAATTCAAAAAGAAGAATATACCCCCATGCGAGGGGAAGGTCAAAGTTGTTCCCGCTTTAGACGAAGGTTTCCAAGTCCTTTCTTTATGAACCTGTGATGAAGGAAACATGTTCTATTAGGGTTCCAAGTTGAGAATGCAATTTTGAAAAAAAGTTTGTGAAGATCTTTGAGAAAAGATTCATTGGCAACAAATGTGTTTTTTGAAAATCAAAATGTTGAAGAAAAGCGTTGTCACACATGAGAGGGACACTTCAAGCAAAGAAGATAAAGAGAAAGCAAAGGAGAAAAGCACAAACGAAGGGCACAGGGGGATCTGGTTTAGCGGGGTCAGATATGTCCAAAATCATATAAATAATAGGTAACCACGATGCAAGGTGAAAGATCATCAATCCCCAAACAGATCAGGAAGAATGCACAGAAAACAAAGTAAAAATAAAAAATTGGGTCAACATGGAAGGGAAGCCTAAATGCCCCCAACACTTTGCATCATCCCCAATTTGTCAAAAATCAAGCACAAACATGGAAGAATGATGATACAAATAGAAGAAGGTTCATGACACAAAAAACCACACCTGTATCTAAACACCAACAAGAGTGACGAGGGTCATCTAGGCACACATAGCACGATCACGGGGGAACACATCACAAAACACATACACACACAAAAGATTAAGAAGAGGTCTCCTCCTAACACTGATCAACCAAGAGGTTGTCTACTTCCCACTCTAGGTCATCGTAGGGGGAAGGAGGACGAGTCTGCAATGGTGGGATGTTAAGAGGAGGAGCATCTATCCCTCCTGCAACAAGGGCCAAGGAAGAAGGCCCTGCAATGTCTTCTTCACCGAGCTCTTGTGGAGTTAAGGTTAGCGAGTTCGTGAAGATTGCTGACAAGGTCGAGACTTCATCCACATAGTTAAACATGCACCCCACAGGAGCATTGTGTTTAACTTCAGTGGATAGGGTAGGTTCCCCTAAGATTCACTACTAGGCTCGTTGAATGACTTGAGAGTGGTGACAAACTCAGGGGAAGCTAAGACTAGTTTCGTCACCAAGATAGAACAAGTCAACACGGGGCCACCTTGGGAATTTCCTTCGTTGCTAGGAGGACCACACTCCACCTTTTTCTCCGTTGGAGGAGATGAACTCCCCACAAACGAGGTTAGAGGTACAAAGGAAGAGGAGGAAAGAACCGTAGTAGATATGACCGAAGTATCAGTCATATCCATGGGTTTGGGGAAAGATTGGATATCCGGAATGGACATCAGCAAAGGCGGCTCCACCGAAGGAGCGATGAACACTTGTACCCCCTTGGGGTTAGGTACATTCACACTCGCAGCGGAAGCCAGAAGCAATGCAGGACCAAACTGAAGAGAAGCAGAAGGAAGGGGAGAAGATGTTGCAGGAGGCCCTGATTCAGGGGCAGTCGTTTCTTCCTCCTTCCTTTGCGAGGTGGTCTGCTAAGCCAAGAGAGCCTTTCACCGATGCTTGTGCTCGTGGACAAGGTGGTTTCTACAACTCTTTGAGCTGGAGGCTGGAGGTGTTGAAGGAAAAAAAGGCTCCTACTCAACCATGGGGACATCCACTACAACCATTTTTGGCGAATGAACGAGTTCTTGAACGGGAGCAGGAGGAACAGGTTGAGGAGCAGCAGGGGGAGTTGGCTCAAGAGCCTTTGCAATGGGCCTCTTCCCGTTCACTGCTTTCCGGGAAGGAGCGGTAGGAGGCCGTGGAGGTCGAGACAAAGAGGACTCTCCTCGGGAGACCTTCTTCCTATTATACTAAACGGGTCTAGGCTCCGTCAGTAGAACATGAAGTTCAAATGCAGGACGCTTAGGCTTTTGCCAAGTAGGCACCATAGGATTCTCCTGCAAACAAGGAGCAAAATCTGATGGTACCACAATGGAGCAAGAAGAAGCGTTAGACTGACCAGCGGAAGAGGAAGAAGGGGGATTTCAAGACCTCTTCTCTTCTTCCTTCCTTCGTGCCTTAGTGGCATCGCTGTCAGCTTTTAAGCAGGCTATATGTGAAACAACATAAGGCAATGAAGGGTATCTCACTTTTAGCCTTAGGCACCCTTTCTTATGGTTTTGATATGTTCGATGCAGAAGGTTCGTTCTAGGTGGAAGAGGATCAACAAGCATAGGCCAAGAGTAGTCCAAGGAGTAGCTACCATGAGTAACCTGTGGTCTATAACCGGTGTCGTGGATTACGTGTACAAAACCCTCATGGATAAATTTTAAACATTTATGCACAATCGAGGGTACCACATTCATCACCACCAACCAAGGGATACCCAACTTTACTCTAAAGATTTCAAACCCAAGGATAATGTTGAACAGGAGTTTCATGGATTTAGGTCCAACCAAGACCAAAAGGACAATACTACCAAAAGGGGGCACAAAAAGCCCGTTATGCGTGCAGATGGTGCTCATGGGTGTGTCATACCCATCTTTATGTAAGAAGTTAATCAACATAATCTCCTTGGTTATTATGTTTACTTATGACGTCAGATCAACGAGAACACCCACTATGATGTTTCCATTGATCCGCGCAGGAATATAGAGAGATGGTTCCTTGTTAAAACCCATCGGCAGGTCTTGTGATGTAAAGGTTATACTAGTACCACTGTCCACAGGCTGCGCAGAGGGGATAGGTTGATGTAGGAAGGAGGCCATTATGCACACTAGACGATACTTCCATAGAGTCCCTAAAGGTTGAAGGATAAGATAGTGAACCAATTAAGGTTTCGTTATGCAACACCTTTGGAACCTTCCAACTATGTGAACTAGGGGTTACAGGTTGGGTTGTAAGGTGACATCCTTACAACACTCGCACCTACAATACTCCTAGAGTATGAGAAAAGGAACTGTTAGTATCACAAAAATGGAATCAAAATGGTTCATGTCAGGTTCACCAAAAATGTAAGAGAGGGGGACCACCACACGCTAGGCCCTAGGTCACGAAGGGCCAAGATTCGGAAGGTTGCCCTAACTTACCTTAGCTTAATGGAGTGTTAGGATATGCGAGACGAGAATGATGAGGACTATAAGGTCCTTCAGTCACTCTATAGACCTGAAATATAGAATGGGGCTAGGTGAGCCAATTTTCAAGTTCAACACTGTGCCTCAGGAAGCTCTCTAGCCGAGGACAAAAGCACGGTCTTGGGATGACGTGGCGCACTGGTGTCTCTAAAGTGCGCTGGTGTCCGTATGACCATACAACTGAAGAGACAAGGTCAAACCTGGGGAAACAAGCTAACACCACAACTAATTACTACTAAAGGGCCACAATAACATGATTAAGTAAACAAAATACTCTCTAATGTGATAAAGTAAAAATGCAAGAGTTAGGGTGGCAAGAAGGATCTCACAAAGAAACTCATTCACCTACACACAAAGAGGAGGGAAGTGTTGGGTGGATGTATAGGGGTCTGTCTCAGTCAAACCCCAATTTAGGTGTTTCCACCTCCACGAACAACCAAGAAAATGAGTATGATAAAGAAAGTATTATAATGAAGAAGACCAAGAACACTACAAAACAGTAAGTGTGCTTACTCAACCAAGTGGTAGAGGAGAGGAAAGGGAAGCTCACCACCTCCACCAAGAGCACTCAAGGCTTCTTGGGGGAGAAAATGAGAGTACTCAAGCCTTTGCTGCAATGGTGTTGTCCCTAACTTGCTCTATCGAAGTGATGGAGTGAAGTTGTTGCTGCAATGGAGTGCCAAAGTGTTGCTAGAATGCATGGAAGTGCAATAAAAGAGTGAAGAGACTGAATTGAATGCTTGGAAAAAATTGGATTGATTGTTTAGAGGATGAAATGCTTGTTGAAGGAGAGAATTTGAAGAGGAGATGATGAAAACAACCATATTCGGGTCGATCGATTGAAGAGGGCGTTACAACTTGAATCCCAATGAGAAGTGTAACACCTCTGTAGGTTCAGCCGCAGGAATCTATCAAGGATGTAAGCGCGTTGTGCAGACGTCTGTGCACCGTGTGGGTGTCCCCAACAAAAACTCCCTTAGCGACACTCAAAAAAGGCGCCAAGTGTGATGAAAGGAGCAGGCTTAGGTGTAATCAAGCCTTTGAACTTGGTTTTCTAAAGTGGAGAACGGAAAAAGGGGAATTTGCATCAGGGGTGCAAATTAACTCTTATACAATTGGCTTCCCATATTCAAAAGTTATAGTCTTTGAAATTTGGGTCTCCCACACTCAAAATACAAGATGTTGCATAAAAAAGTTGTAATGGGTAGTTAGATTTGTTGACCAATTTATGATGCATGTTATGCCATGTTATAAGATGTCTTTGAATGGAGATAACAAAGCCACAATGGAACACCCAAGATGGTGAGTGGATTATGATAAATTTATGATAGGTGTAAAAACAAATGCAATTTTAGTTTATGGACTCTTGGAATTTGAACATTAAGTTATAATTAGGGATTGTGACACCACATTTTGGATTGTTTTAGCTCATGGTTTCCTAATTATCCATTAATATTTTCATGTATTGTTTCTCCTATTTATTGGGTGCTTGAGATGGAGATTTTATTTTATCAAAATTGTGTGTCGTCAATTTTTTTAGTGGTAAATCTTCACTAATTCTTGAATAGTTCATATTTCCCAATTCAATTTTCATGAATATAACAATTGTTGAGGATCCAAATCACTTGTATTTTTTGATTTATCAATCAAGCACATGCTAATTTTTCATTAATTTATTCATGAGGCATTTATAAGTAATATTTTTGCCACGATAAACTATGCATTTATAATGGGGAATTACCTTGAGTTTTAGAGATATTTAAATTTATCGACATATTCACCAATAGCATTAAAATTCCATTGTTTATTAGGACTAATTTCACTAATACTACTATAATCCATATTAACCATATGGAGATATCTGCCTTGAAAATCACAACATATGTTTTGGATCATGGTCTAAATTGCTCAACATTTATATCAACTATTTTACAAGCATGTGGGATTTTCCAAATTTTTGCTCCATTTTTAAATCATGCAAGATTTTCCAAATATGAATTCATATAAATACAATCAAAAATTTGAATATAAATCTTTACACGCTTTATTTTTCTCTCAATTATTGAATCTTTACATCCTTTGATTTTTTTTGCTTTAGACTCATTTCTTTGGTTTTTTTAATGCCTAGTGTTTTCTTTCTATCTTGAACTCTTCTTGTAGTGAGCCATAGACATGTATAGACATTAGCAAGTTAGTGAAAGAAAAATGGCAATTTATTATTATTAATTTGTAATATAAGATTCTTCATGTTCATAAAAAATGGTTTAGATGATTGTCACAAATCATATTGAGAGTATTTGATAGTGAGTCTTGATCTTTAAACACAAGGAGATTTTTTTGTAGTTTCTAAATAGTGAGAGATGTCAAATAGGAGCTAGTTTCATTAAAGTAATAAGCAATGCCTATCAAAATGCAAAAATATAATGTTGTACTTTGACAATATTTGTGGTCCATCAAAACAACCTTGAACATTAAGATTTATATCATCTATTAACATACAAATGAATAACTCACAAGAATATTGTAATGAGTTGTATGACAATGACATAGATGATGGTCCACAAGAGTCCCAAGGTAGTGAGAATGATAATATTAATAAACCCACCTCAATGAGTGATGATGAAAATGTAGATCCTACATGTAAGGGAAAACAAAAAAATAAAAATATGGGGCATGAGTGGGATTTATCAAGAGATTTTTAGATTGATTGGTTGTCAAATTATCATTCATTGAATCAATGGAGAATGAAAAAATAATGAACCTCTCATAGAATACAAGTGTAATATTTACAATTAGAAATATGGTAGGGAAAAGAAGTTGTAGCTAAAATTTGACACCATAAAAAAAACATGTTGGTAAAGTTAATGAAAATTAAATTATATATAGAAAAGAAAAATTAGTGATAAGACAAACTATAGGCTCGAATAATAGGGTGTGACACCCTATTGTGTGTGGCCTATAGGTGTTGAGGACCGACCCCTGGATCTGGATGGCTGGGACCGCCTCTAAAATACACTGCCCAAAGAAATTGAGCCACTCCTATGTGAACACTACAACTATAGAGATAGTGGACAATGTCAGTACCGTATCATCAAAGTACACACACACATATGAAAGTAAAATGAAGTAACTGAAATGAAATAGCATGACCAAACTTGTACTTAGGTCCCCAACCTGCTAGTGTGGGTTTGAAGGTGGAGCATCACTATTGGAAGCAATGCTTAGCCTTGTAGCTATTGTTGAAGGAGGCACAACCAACTAGATGTTGGGTGGTGCCACTGAGATGGTTGGAACGTGTATTGGTGATGCCACACATCGTTGCCATCTTGGCCTCTAAACTGCTCTACCTACCACCACCTCATCTTCCTCGTCGTTGCTCCTTAGTGCCTCACCCTCAAACCCCTATGCACTAACATCACTCGCAAGGGCACTTGTTGTGAAAATTAGGGTGGGACTTATTGTTAGTTACATCAATGTCATCAATCGCCAATGCCTTGAGCTGGTCCTCGTCCGAACTATTGTCATTGTTGTTGTTGAGTGTGATGTTAGTGATAGTCAGACGGGGATGATCTTATGCTCTTATCATGCTCCTATGTGACTGTATAAACATCAAAGTCATCAGAGGGATAACTTGCACCTGCCCAAACCATCAGTGACCCAATGCTAGTTGTATGGTACAATTATATGATCTGACTACCTGGTTAGGATTCGATCTTGTTGCATCCTCTACAACTGCCTCCTATTAGATGACCAAACCCCATTCGCCTATATGGCTGCCACCTAATATCATCACTCCACAAAACATCAATCCTCTATCACCAAAATAATAAATTGTTGTACCACCAGTCACATATCAACAGTCGCATGCACTAGATGTGCTTGAATTCCTACACTTGAAGAAGCATGTCAGTAGTGATGTTGTGGTACTCATAGTGCACGTACTGCCCGAGTTCATGGTATAGATGGGCTAGCATGCATGTGCAAACCTCACCCATCTCTTAGATGTAGTGGACGAGGCTTGCATGCAGGTGCAAACCTCACCCATCTATCACAATTTGCAATGCTACCATCATGAACATCACACAATGTACCAAAGGCATCGCCACATGACCCTACTCAAGCCACTACATGTAAATGTGGCCAGTTGTGTCCTTTGCGATCACGTGCCTAAGGCAATATTGTTGCACTACCTACACGTCCTAGACAATTTGACCCTCCTTGTAGGACACCTGCTCTCTGTGAATGGGTAGGCGAAGGATGCGATAAACATCTTAGATCTTGAGCAACTCCTACAAAAACATGAAACACTATGTTAGAACAATCCATGTCTATTCTACATCTCAAAAAATTTCAATTTTACATCATCAAAAAAAATTCTAACTTTGTCTCTGTGACTACAACGCATCGTGCAAATGTCTATGTGCCCATTGGCATCTGAGGCTAAACTGGCTAATGACAGAGCGTAGGCAGGACACAGTCACACCGATTAGACACGTGCTACTTGAAAAACTTCTACGACTAAAAATGGATAAAAATGATCAGGGAATTTTTTTTCTTGTACCTCATCCGATGAGTCGCCCCTCACCACATCGACGCACAACTAGTCGATCCTCAGAAGCCGATAGTCTCATCTGCAAGGAATTTTGTTGACAAATCTCTAGAAAAGTCAACAAACTCCTCATAGTGAATAGTGAAAATGACCTTCCATGGGCCCACACCAGACATATATAGGCTAATTTTTGCCCATTTTTCATGACATAAATTTATTTTCCTACCTTCCTATTTTCGCCCACTTGGTTGGAGGCCAAAATAGGAGGGGGCATCATATATCACTTCTTCATCGAATTTTTCTTCTGATTCACTGAAAATTTTCTTAAACATTCTTCTTGCCATTGGAGCTTCTTTCAATTTCGAAATTGACCCATTTTTTAGTATTGCAGAATAAAAATTCACGACAAGCATTGTACTTTCTCACTAAGCTCAACCACTAGGGGAATCATTAGTATCTTCCTTCTTGACCTCTTTAGACTCTACAATATCCTTTTTTGGAAAAAAATATATAAAATTTCAAAAAATTTAAGTTAACATTTATGTCTTCTTAGCTACTTCAGTGCAACTAATTTTTCTCAAAAATTCAGCTCACTAAAGTGGGGGAAAAAATGAAGTGTCATAAAATTACACCCCTGACAATTTCACACTTACATCTAGCACGTCACATTTATGAAAAAAACCTATCAATTGGAATTTCACAATTCCAACTTCATAGGTGACAATGATGAAGCACTAACAACCTAAATACTTTACTTGTGCAAATTTTTGAGTAGGAAACTTGTGCGACACACTAGCGTCCCTGAACTTTTCGAGATTCAAATGAGAATATTCTACGTCCTTTGTCCATGGCACATGTCATTATGGAAAAAACACAAATGTAATGACTCCTCCTACCTATGCAACCTCACAAAACTCTACTTTTCTCTCTCATTCTCATTTATTCTTGCATTCTCTTATTAAATCTTGCTTTCTCTCTCTCTCTCATCCTACTCTATCTTCTACATTATCTCTTGCTCTCTCTTGATTCCATAGGAAAGCTTTCCAAATTTCTCTCAAGCGATAGTCAAGGCTCTCTTGCATGCAAGTTTATCACGTCTATGAAGCCAAGAAGGAAGCCACAAGCTCTTGGTAATGCTCTCTTTTCTTCTTGTCTATTTAATACTATCTATTTGATTGCATCCACTTTATTCGTAATGGGTTCTCCTCCTTTATGGGGTTTGTTTATATTACAAGTCTTTATAATCATGATAAGGGTTCTCCTTTGCAAGGTTTGTTTCTATCACAAATCTTTACATTTCATGCATTTTTATCTATTTCTATCTATCTAGTTTTCCGTGGAGGTGGAAACACCAAAACAATGGTTTGATTGAGGTAAGCCCCGAAACATCCCCCAACATTTTTCCCTCTCTGTTTGTGTGCAGATGTATGAATTTGATAAGCTGGAAGTTGCATATTTTAAGGACCTTATTCTCTATTTTACTAGAGACAATAGTGTGGGGCGCAAACTTCCCCGTGGCATGTTGTCATCCATGGTCGAGGCTTAATCCTCTTGAGGGTAAAATTTGTGATTCATGTACTTTCTATTTTTGTATGCTAGAAATTTTAATTCTATCACATGTTCCTGTAATCAAGTGTTTTTATCATTCTTGTCATTAATGGTTTAGTGTTTATTCAATTAAGTTGTGTAAATATTTTTCATTCTCGATCTCATCACCTGAACTTTGATTTCTGAGGTAACCAAGGGCTATTTTCTCCTTAAGACCTCATCGTCTTGAGGGTAGTGAATCCCCTTCTTTACACCTCCAATCCCTCCTTATTTTTCATATAGCTAGTGTGAAATTTTATTAAGTTATTATATCTTTCCCAAGTATCCCCTAATTTATGAAGGATGCATGATAGCTTGTGGCCCAATAAATCATAAACAAGATTAGCCATCTTCTTATTTCCTTCATTCTTATCTATTATTTCTCCTTCTCTCCTTTGTCTCAAATTCTCTTTTAGCTCCTTTATCTTCAAAGATAAAGTTTCCCTATCTTGCATGGATGTGTCAATTGAGCTTGATTGAGGAGTAAAAAATTTAGATATAATGCATGGGGGAGGGGGAAGGCGTGACTTCACTTTATTGTATTCCTAAAACAATTAGATATGATCTCTCTGCAAATTATCAAAATTTGCTTGTAATTTCTTTGTTGTAGTCTCACTAAATAGTATAGTGATCACCACCAATGATATTTCTTGGGGAGAAGATTTGTTTGCAAGTATAATATTTATAATAAGTTCCCTAATATTATTTGTAACCTAAGGTTTTTTTTCTAGAGAAATTTCCCATATTGCTAAAGTTTCAAACCTTGTACTAAATCTAGACCCAAAATATAAGTCTTGAGCTTGTTCTTTGAATTTCAACACTTCCTCACTTGTATCTTGTCTCCTAATAGTATCCAATATAATCGCTGAGGAAATATCCCATCCTAACAACAACAAACAATGACTATCCTCCACAATTTTCCTTCCTTCTTTTGGAGTGATATTGTTGACATGAAAGTCAACTTCCTACATGAATTTATTGCTTATTTATTGCAATTTTATTCTATTTCACTTTCTCTCTCCTTTTTTTAGCTTCTGAAAAAATGTTTCCATTTATTCTTAAACAACAAACCTTTGAATTCCTTCAATTTAAAAATTCATTGTTAGAAAGGAATTATGTGCAAGCCAATATTCTAACATAATTTATTACATTCTCTTTTGTATTGAGATTAATCAAAAAAAAAATTTGAGGAGGATTTTCAATTTGGAATCTTGGTGGGGATGCAAGCACTTGATTCGGTTTATTAGGATCTAGTGCACTTACCCCTACCTCTTCAATTTTTTCATAATCATTTGAATAGTCAACCAAGGGTTTGACACCACTTGGATTCTTTAGAGGTGTTTTCTTTGGAAGTGCTTGCAGAGGATTAATGAATGTTTTTGATACCTCCAGTTGTAACATTGGTTTTTCAACATCTTGTTCCGTTGGCCTTTCTTCTTCTCTCACTATCCTTTATGGTAATGAATAAACTCTAGGAGAAAGAATAACAATATTGTCAAGCATGGTCTGCATTCTGACAATGGGTTCTTTGATTTCTTTGTATCCTCCAAGATAGTTAGGGTTGACATGTTTTATTTTCTCTTCTCCCCTAACAATAGCCACCCATGTATTTTTCTTCTTTGAACTTTTGCATCTAAAATAAAATTCCTAATTACATCCTTAAGCTTATCAAATTCATGATAGAATTGTGCCCTTCCCACACTTTCTCTAACTTGATTGATGGAGTGACAATTCCTCTCATTGTCTATCCTCATTCTATAGGGTTGCAACAAGGGATATATTTATTCCAACCCTTCTTTGGTATTGGGCATGATATCAAAAAGTAAGATTGTTGATGCTAAGAAAAACCCTTCATATGGAACTTATCATCTTCATTCATTTTCCGCATGATTTCCAAAAATGCAATCCTTTCTAGTATAATTCTTGGAAAAATGTGTGGTTTCACTTGAGCACTATAAAATTTGATAATTTTAGTACTAGAATGGAGAAACCAATATCCTCAATTATTATCTATTCTAGCCTTAGGTGTCATGCCCTTGAGTCTCAAAAAAATCATTTCCCTTTTAGACAATCTAGTGGTACTCTTATGGCCCAAATTTTCTATAACCAATTGCATAAAGCATCCCTTAAACACAAAATGATTTGAGGTTAGACAATGCATATCCCAGATATGTGGTCAACCTTGAACAATTAGTGGAAACCCTTCGACATCATGAAATTTTAGTTGCATTGTAACATTCCAAATTGGTCTTCCATTATATAAAAAAATATGGCAAAGAAAAGATACCATTTGAAGTAAATTATTTTGTCATAACTTTTAATTTCTATCAAACCTTTATGGATTACATCTGCAATAAAAGTTACAAAATCAAATGGCTTATTTAGGTTTCTATGTTGAATATTAGAAGTTGTCATCATTAAGTGTATAGGTATTTGAGCTTTGCGATTTAAAGCTAGAACTTGGTATAGAGAAAAGCAAATATTTATGAATTAATCTTCAAATATGGCATAATTGAATGGATCCACTTCATCTCTAGCAAATCTCAAAATTTTTCCATTTTTATCTCTTTTTCTTTGGTGAGGTAGCCACATGACCTTATAGCTATGCTTATTGATAGAAAATTATGTACATAATGCATCAAAATCTATAGGGATATTTGTAGCTATGTTCAAATTGAACACTTATCATATAAATTTTATGTCCAATCTTGTTAAAATACCACTTATTGTTTAGAATTATCTTGGGTTGTGAATCATAATTCTTGGAAATAGTCCACACTGGGTCCACATTGATGAATATGTTGAAAGAATGGAGAAGACATGTGTTGTAATTGATGTCAACACTACTTGGTGAATATCAAGAGAGTATGCTAAGTACTTCTACTATGTGTCTACGTCGATAGTTTTTGCTCTTTGAGCCCTCTATAGATTGGTCTGCATTTCATCTCACGTTCAAATCCTTTTCTATCATTCCAATATGTTGTTTGTGGATGATATCAGTGCCTAATTCCAAAATTTCAGTTGGTCTAGATGAATGGTTTAAAAGTTGCATATGCCAAAAGTTTTGTATGTAGAATGTTCCCAATTTTCAGTGCAATGTGCATGGCCTTTTTCTATCCGCACTTCTTCGCAAGTGTGCGCTTAGACTTGTGGTTTTGGGATGATGTTTATAGGTTTCTATGGGTTAATATTTCCAACTGGCATAATATTTTTTGATCCACATGTTCTGTGTGTGATAATTAATTGAAGTATTTTCTTTTAGGTCTTATGCCTGGATGACCTAAAATATGTAAAAGGTTGTGGAGATTAAAATTATAATGTGAATGAAAGAAGGAGCTATTATAGGTCCATGTTGATCTATATATCATAGGTTTGTGGCACAAAGGTATTTTAATTTGGAGTGGGAACCAACAAGGCACATTTTTGCATTCCCCTTGGCATCATCTATTAAGGCCGACCTAGTTAGTGTTTGCAATGATGCTCATGTATATATAGAAGATCATTTTGAGATTAAGGGTGTGTGGTGTGCTAGCAATGTGATCCAAATGTAAGCAAGAAAGCGATTTTTTGCAAAATATTGAGAAAAGGATATGTGAATATTATTCGAAGTAGAGATTTGTGTTTTTTATCAGGAGAAGTGGTTTGGATCAAAATCTTGAGCTTCAAAGGAACTAAATTCAGCCTATGATAGATGCATTTTATATTACTTCAAAACTTGGTTGTGTAGCCACCTTTCTTGTCTTTATTTTTTGCTATGAACAATGTGTTCACTTAGATAGTGAGTCCTTATGGCAGTGAGCCTCTATGTAATATATTATGACTGGTTAAACTATATTGTGAGCTAATCCTCACCATGGTTTTTCCCATCTTGGGTTTTCCATGTAAAAATTCTAGTGTTCATGTGTTGCATGTGTTATGGGTTGTTTATGCTTTCATTTCTATTAATAGCTAAGTATGCTATGTTGATTGGATGGTTGGTAATTAAATGGTTTTTGGGAATACTAATTCACCCCCCCTCTCAATATTTTGAGTGTTCAAAGAAGACATTTGATATCAAAATTATATGTACCCAAGTCTAAAATCCATAGTGTTATATATGGGCCTTGCTACATTGATCCTTTTGAAATAGTACTTAAAAAGGTCGTACCCTTGAACCAAGATGGTTGCATCATTCACTAACTCAGCCCTATCAATCAATCTATTTGAAAGGATCCTAGATCCTTTTGCATGCCTTGATTTCTTTGAAGAACCTGAGAGTTGGATTATGATATTTTCCTCTAACCGCCATTTTGTTTTCCTTGCTTAGGATAAAGCTTGAATCATTTTTAAGGTTTTCTTACATAATTAAGGTTTGTGAATTAGTTGAAAATAGGGTTTTATTTTAATGCAAAACTATCCTAAATTTATTTGGAAACCCTAATTTAATTCATTACATGCAAAAAAGTGTTTTGCATTAACAAAAAAAAGAAAAATTGACTTAACCTAATTGGAAACACTTGTGCCTAGAACAATCCTTTTGCACTGACAGTTAGGAAGAATTTTAGTCACCCATTCTTGACACTAAAAAACCCTAGTTTTCAGAGTCACAACTTCTAAAACTGCACCAACGACACAATTCTTACACACAAATTGATTTTGGATGTGTAAGCATAATATTTCAATGAAATTCATCACTTTTGCATTAACCATTCATATGACCAAAATGATGGAGTCCCCCATTATTTTCTCTTAGGTTTGAATGTGGACTGTAAATTTTGGTTAGAGTTTTTTGATCGACGGCTAGCACACTAATTTTCTTAAGCATAAAAATATTTAATTTCCCATTTGCTAAAATTATTCTATGAAGAGAATGTGCACTACAATGAATTATTGCCAGTTGTAAATTCAATTTTGACTCATGGGGATGACCCCATACTCACCATATAGTTTATATAAATGAAGATGCCAAATCACCTAATATTTACATCGTGGCTACCAAGTGTCGACATAACATATTTATGAATATTTGAAAGGCTCTCACTTTAAGAAATTGTGCTTTGATGAAGTATTGCACTTGAACAAGAAAGTGACATGTTGCACACCTTATCACCCACCTACCTATTCATTAGAAAGCATGAAGTCACTTGATACCATTCCATGTCATTTCCAAATGTTTCCATTGCACACTAGCACATGTTCACCTTGTGTGTTTTTGAAGAAACATACAAAGAAAACTCATGTTACATTGAGAGGTGGACACCTAGTGCCTAATCATTCATTTGCATGTTCTTCAAAAGTCATAAAATTATCTAGTCCTAGTTTGCATAAGTGCCACATGTCACCATAACACACTAGCACAACTTTAGTAGGCTAGAATTTTCTTAAACTAAACTAAGAGGGATCAACACCCTCCAATAAAATATTGCAAAAGTGTGATGCATTCACGGTAGGAGGGTTCTAGAAGGAACAATATGAACCGTGCAACAATGAGTCAACACAATGGAAATAACACAAAAAATTGATATACGAACATGAAACTTCATTGAATTGATAGTCTTACATGCAACATAGGCATCATGGGTGAATATTCAGGGTTCACAGGCCTACCACAAGGGCATTCAATAGTACAACTGGCCAACATGACTTATTACATGGCCCCAAAGGGTTTGTGCGAAAATATATTAAATCTATCTAATCATGAAAAACTAAATAATCCTTTAAAATGTTTACAAATGCTTATAAATATGCTCCTAGCTCCAATATAGGTCTGCATTAGCCACAAGGGTTAATAACTCGATGAATGATCACACATGAGTGTTGGCCTCAAAATATGAAGAGATAACTCCACATGAAAAGATATGACTTGTGAATTTCCAAGATAGGTCCCAATTGACCCAAGATGCTTGTATAATTTCCAATTAAGCTCTACACGATCTAGAATAGGTATGTACTAAAAAATTGGACTAGGTTGGCCCCAAAATCTTTGACTGGTAACACGATGAAATTCTGAGAGTGATAACTTCTGGTAGAAAAATGCAAATGATGTGAAATATGGATATGTGATAGATGCCAATGTTTAGATGCTATATCTTTCTCTACGGGCTGAGAAATAATGGTGTGGTAAAATGTAGAATGAACTACTGAAACTACTATAGAATGTAATGCAAGAAAATAATTATTTTTGGTTGATACAGGATTGCTTTACAACTAGGAATTCTCTTGCATCAAACACCCAGGGTTGGAAGAAAATTGAGTCCCTCACTTTCCAAGACTAAGAGGAAAACCAAGATGATCCACCTCAACCTGGGAAATCCATGATGAATCCTCCACTGGTCCGCCTTTCCACTTCACAATATATTCTTTTTATTTTGTGTTCTTAGTGCTTCTTTCAATTCTGGTATCCAAAATCTACTCAATCTCCTCTGGTTCTTGATGTGGTAACTACTCCTTCAAATCCATTTCATCACTACTGCCACTTGACTGCCCATGAAATTCATAAGTTTGCAACATTGAAAATCAATGATATACCCAATGTCTTTGGTAACTCCACTTCATATGCATTTCCAAAATCAAACTTCCTAAGTATCTTACACGGTCCAAACTTCCTCATCTTCAATTTATTGTATGTACCAACTGGAAATCTCTCCTTCCTCAGATATACCATCATTTCATCTCCAACAACAAATTCCTTGTCTTTGGTGCTCATCTACCTTCTCCTTATACTTACTATTCACGTCTTCTAAATGCTTTTGGATCTGATTATGCAATTTTTGCATGAAATTTGCAAACTCTTATGCCTCTACACTCCTTTTATTGTCCATACTGGTGTCCCTTAGTTCTGTAACTCCTCTAGGATTTACTCCGGTAACAATTTGAAATGGTTTCTTCCCTGTACTTTGATTTACTAAATTATTCTATGCAAACTTTGTCTGTGGTAGAACTATATCCTAACTTCCTACCTTATCTCTAACTAAGCATCTCAACAAGTTACCCAAACTTCTGTTCACAACCTCTATTTTTCCATTTGTATGTGGGTGATATGTTGAACTGAACTTCAAATCCATTTTCATCTTCTTCCACAATGTCTTCCAAAAGTATCCAATGAATTTAGTCTCTGTCTAAAACAATACTCTTAGGTAATCCATGCAATCTCACATTCTCCTTGAAAAATAAGTTAGCAACATGCACATCATTAGTCTTCTTACAAGGAATAAAATGTGCCATTTTAGAAAAAAATTACCATAATATAATCATAACCTCTTTGTGTTCTTGGCAATCTCAATATGAAATCCATGCTCAAATCTTCCCAAGGTCTCTTCGGTACTTTCAAAGGTTTGTACAATCCATTATTCTGACTATTCCCTTTTTCAACTTGATAAATTTTGTAACTTTGAACATAATTCCTTACATCCTTATATATCTACGGTCAAAAATAACATTCACTCACCAAAGCTACTGTCCTATCTACTCCAAAATATCCTTCTAAGCCTCCACTATACGTTTCCTTGATCAAATTCTCCCTTATTGAACTCCTTGGTATACACAATTGATTTCCTTTGAATAACATACCTTCTTGAATGAAATAATCCAACCATTGGCTTTGATTCGTCACTACTGGTTCTTTACATGCTCTCCATGCTTCACCAAAATCTGCACCACCTTCATACATATACTTCAACTCCTCAAATCCCAATACTTCTACTTTCATCTCTGTCAACAAATTCCTTCTTCTACTCAATGCATCTACAACTTTGTTTTTCTTTCCACTCCTATGCTTCAACATAAATGTATAGCTCTACAACAACTCAACCCATCTCATGTGTCTCTGATTTAGCTTTCCTTGACTATTCAGGTACTGCAAAGCTTGATGATTTGTATACAACACAAATTCCTTAGGCAACAAATAATGTATCTTCTTCAAAGCTTGAATTATGGCATAAAATTCATGATTATAAACTAAGTATCTTCTTCTGGCATCATTCAGCTTCTCATTGAAATAAGTTATGGAGGTTCTAGCAAGAAGTTGAGTCCACTTTTTGGCCAAAAAGTTGAAGTGTTTTCCTTGTTTTCAGAATTTGACGCATTTGACCTTAAAATTTGAAGCACTTAGAAATGGAATCTTCAAAAAAGTCACTAATCAGAAAATGTAGTACTCGAAGTCTAGTTTCAAAATATGTAATTTATTTCAATACCCAATAGGCGTTTCTAAAAACCACTGTGTAAAAGTCACTTTTTTTTTTACCATACCATGCACATGTACGTCATCCATACTTTGACCTAAATTATCGTATTTTTCTAAATCCTTTTGGGAAAAGATTTGTGACTCATTGAAGCATGTTTTCGATATTTTTTTTGTAATTGTTTATTGAATTTTTTTTTGTTAAATTTTTATTAGCCATATTTTTTTATTTTTTTTTTGTAATATTAGGGAACAGGATCTCGATTATAAAATGGGATCTCATTTTTTTTTAACTTCTTTTTTTTTTTAATTTATAGGCAAAGTTTACTATGAAGTCTGCAACTTCACATGTATGGCCGACTGTGACATATTGGGCTATTTTTCATCAAGTTTTGTCTTTACAGGTGGTGAACTTAAATTTTTGGATTGATTTCTTCAAAGGAGGCATCATGTAAACCATTTTTGAAATGGAATTATGTTAGTTTTGTACTCGTTTGGAGGAACAAAAGGTCTTCAACTTGCAATATGGATTGAATTTTTGAAAGGAGGCATAAAGAAAATAGTTTTTTAAGTGGAATTGTTCTAGTTTTCTACTTGTTTTGAGGAACACAAGAGGAAGAATTTTGTCCTTATAAGTCTTCAACTTGCAATTTGGATTGATTTTTTGAAGAATTTCACTATTGAAATTCAATTGTCCTTGAGAATTTTATAATCATGGGTTCACAAGCTCGTAATAAGAGGAAAGATAGGAAGACATTGACTCCTAAAGAAATTGAAGCAAAGAAAGAGAAGGAGAAACAAAGAGAAAGAGAAAGAAGAATGAGAATTAAATCAATGAATGATGGTGGAGCATCCAATTCCACAACTATTGAAGATTAAAACATTAAGGAGACCATGGTTATAGACGAAACTAATTTGCAAGAAGTCAATTTGGAAAAGAATATGATTATACAAGCAAGTCCTACTATGTCTTCAAATCCATCTTTCAATGCTATGGAGAATGTTTCAATATGCACAAATCCAGGTACATCTTCAAATCCACATGTTAGTGAAATGGTAAATTCGTATGTAGAAGTTTTACAAGATGCTGGACTTAATGATGTTGACATTGATAATATTCAGAGAGATGAAACTTTAATAGAATTTGTTGAAAATGAAAAAGAAAAATATTTTGTTGAAAATAAAAATAAGAATGAAAAATCTTTTGTTGAAAATGAAAATGAGAATGATTCTTTTGTTGAAAATGAAAACGAAAACCGTTTTGTTGATGAAAATGAAAATGAAAACCGTTTTGTTGATGAAAATGTAAATTGTTTTGAAGTTGAAAATGAAAATGAAAATATAGAATGTGATGTTGAATTTAATGAAAATACTTTTATTAAAATTGAAAGTGATATTTTGGATAATCTTTCTGATCAGATTTCTTGGAGGAAAATAAGAACACATGGGAATAGAATATATAAAAAATTATTTTTATTGTAAAAAACTTGCATTTCAATGTCAACTAATGATGCAATTGAGGAGAATGAAAAAAATGAGGAAAATAATGAAAAGGTTAGGATTTTTTGTTAAACCAAAAAGGAAAGATCAATCATTAAAACATGTTATGTCTACTATTACTAGTGCCATTCAATCTATTGGGAAAAATAGTTGATCTAAAGATAAAAATGCGGCAAGAAGAGCTATAATAACTGCTATAGTTAATAAAGTAACTTTGAATAAAAGAACTGTAAGCAATATTAGTGAAGCTTTAAAAATACATCCTAAAACATTGCTAAGAGTAGAAAAAAGAAAAGAAAGTATAGAAAATGATCCTATCAACCAATGTTGGAGTTTCAATGGTTGACTCCCGAGGTTTGATATGAAATTGAATGTTGAAATTAAATCTTTGATTGAAAAATATTGGCATGATAATACTAGGGTTTCATCTAATGCTAGAGATGTTTTAAAATTGAGGGTGGGGTCCAAAGTTCGTGATCCTCACCCAAAACACCTATTAGATACAACACAAACTGAAATTTATAAAAAAATTTGTGGTGATTTAGTGTTACCTGTTAATATTAAAATAAGTCAAAGGTCTTTTGAAAAATATAAACCCTGGTATGTAAAAATTAATAAGCAACAAATATCTTGTTGTAAAACACATGCTCAATTTCATTATTTTTATGATTTTTTTCATTTTATACATTGTACCTTGGATACTAACATGATTATATAGGAATGTGGTATTAATATGCCACTTGAAGCAATAAGGGAGTTTATATCAGGGTTTTTTTTGTGAAAGATCTAATGGTAAATTATTTTGTTTAAGTTCTTGTATTTCTGGACAATGCATTAGCTGTAGAAATATTTCATTCTTAAGAGTTTGTATCCATGAAAGTGTTGATAATGATTTTGGACAACAATTAGTAGATGTTAAAATATTTAAGAATGTTCACTATTCTTTAAAAGATGGAAAAATAGGAAAGCGTTGTGATTTAGTTACAGAAAAAAGTTAGTGTACATGCATTCATGAGTGAATTTAAGAATAAGATTGTACCAAAATATGTCATGAACTCTCAACATGCTCAATGGCTTGATGGCCAATTATATGCATGTAGAAACACATTTCCAATTGATACTATACTTTCAGTGGATGATTTTGTGGAAAATTATACTCTAGCTCCGTAAGAGGTAATTCAATCATAGTATTATAATTCAGTGCAAGTATCTATGTTTGTCCATATTATTTATAGACATGTCAATGATAGCACTGAGGATGATATAAAATTTTTGAGGGAGTATCATTTTTATTTGAGTGACAGCTAGTTACACTCATCAAATTTTGTTCAATACCGTTTCAGATAATTGTACAGGGTAGTTCAAGAATGCTCAAATGTTCTATTGGTTAAGTAGGGTTCACGAGGACTTAATGTCCAACATATATGGAGTTTTTTTGAAGCTGGGCATGGTAAAGGAGAACATGATGGAGTTGGTGCGTGTGTCAAAAGAATTCTTGCTAAAAAACAATTAAAATTTAAGGATGCGGTAAAATTTAAAGATGCACGTGGGATTGTGGATTGGTGTAATACAAGATTATTTGTACCTAGTTCGAGTGAGTACTCTACAGTTCATTGATTCTTTTGGTTGGTTGAATAAGAGAACATTGTACCTAGAGTTGACTGTGAGACAGTCAGTGGATCTACTAAATGGCATTCATTTAGGAGTTAGACAACAAGCACATGGACTATATGGACAAGGGAGCTTGCATGTTTTTTTCATTTTTGTATCTCAGGAGATTGGGAAGCATGTGAAAATATAGAATGGGTTGAACAGTGGGAGCAAAGATCGTTGACACCTGCACAAACACACGATCAATATGAAAGAACTATTGAAGAAAATGATCAAGTGTTTGCATCTAAAGACTATGACCGTGTTTCATACCTTGTACAAGAAGGTAATTTAATTCAATTTATTTCATTTTATTTCACTTTATTAAGTTATTTTGTAATACTAAATTATTTATATGGATATGCACAAGTTATTAAATTAAATTTTGTTTACAGGACATGTGTATGATGTTGTTGCACTTGAGGGGAATGAAGAGGAAACAAAATATTGGTTGGCTCATTGTTTGGAGACTAAACATAAGTTAATAGCACCTCGAGAAGATGATGATGGCTATCATTATCCAACAGGTACGGTGATCCCCTTAAGACATCCCCTTAAGCAAATTTTGATAATAAGTTTTTGATCCCCTTAAGCAAATTTTTAGAACAAGTCTTTGATCCCCTTAAGAAAATTTTGAGAAAATGATGGTTTTCATGTTTTCCAATAGGATCGGTGGTGGTTGTTGGCACTTGGCTACAAAAATACTTGACAAGGAAAAATGGTCTACCTGCATTCAAAGATTATGAAATGCGTAAAAGATTATACATTATTCACATTTGGTGGTGGAAACAAATATAAAACTAGATCGGTATCATGGAAGACCTACAAATAAAGTGCTATGAACAATTTCTATGGAAGAGCATGAGACAATCATAGATGCATTGCAAAAAAGAGAGGATGTAGATGGTACAATGGAATAAGTAAATACAGGAAAATATAGTTTTAGTTTTATATTGTCCTTTTAAATAGATTAAATACATGTTTTGATATTGGTCAAGTGTGTTATTAGTTGAAATTGATTTAAATTGTCCTTTCATAGATCCTTAAGCCATAATCACAAAAAGGATCTAGTCCATGCATATTCAACCTAGACAACATGGAATACTTGGTAAAAATAGGTGATTATTTATTAAATTATATTTAAATACATGTTTTGATTATATATTGATATTGCTTGTACATGAATATCTAAAATTGATTTATTATCCTTTTTTGTATCCTTAAGCCATCATTGCATTGATCTCATACTTTGAAACAAAAAGGAGAGGATGCCTAGATTCAACCTACACACATGTGTGGAATACTTTTAAATGAAGGTACTTGAGTTGTGTACATATAGATAGTTTTATATAAATTAAAATATGTATGTTTTGATGATTTCATTGATATTGCTCGTACCTTTTTGATATCATGTGGTGTGAAGACCTACTACATTCTGGGCAAGAGTTTGAGATGTTCTTGAGATGGCATATCCAAATTTTGTAAACATTGTTTTGAGATGACATATATGTACATACATACACAATTAAACATTTTGTACAAATTAAAAATACATGTACATACACAATTATGTACTCTATGTACTTCTATGTATCAAAATCAATATTCTATATATTTTGTTTGTTAAATGTGCATGTTTTCCTACTTTGAAACTTTATATTTGATTGTATAATCACTAAATATCATGCATAAATTATTGCTAAATCGATTATATCCTTAAGACGTTGTATTAAGACCCCTTAAGACATCCCCTTAATATGTGGAGGTGGATTCACATATCCTAAATGTTAGACTTAATTATATCATTTGTTATGATGACTCACTCTAAAACTTATAATACTTGTTTATATCATTAAATATTTATACTTAATTATACTCTTCTTTGATCCCCTTAAGACATCGTATTAGGACCCCTTAAGACATGTTGTATTAACACATCCTAAATATTATACTTAATTATATCATTTGTTATGATGACTCATCCTAAAAATTATAATACTTGTTTATATCACTTAATATTTATACTCAATTATACTCTTCTTTGATCCCCTTAAGATGTTTCCAATTAGCACATATCCTAAATATTATATTTAATTATATCATTTGTTATGATGACTCACCCTAAAGTATAATACTTGTTTATATCAGTTAAAATTTATACTTAATTATACTCTCCTTTGATCCCCTTAAGACATCGTATTAGGACCCCTTAAGACATCCCCTTAAGACAACCTATAAATTAGTGTTGGATGCTATTATTTGTTTTGACAACTTATAAATTAGTATTAGATGCTATTATTTATTTTGATAGCTTATAAATTAGTATTGGATGCTATTATTTTTTTGACAGCTTATAAAT
This sequence comes from Sequoia sempervirens, assembly GCA_007258455.2. Lineage (NCBI taxonomy): Eukaryota > Viridiplantae > Streptophyta > Pinopsida > Cupressales > Cupressaceae > Sequoia > Sequoia sempervirens. Next base: position 309,238,949 of record VDFB02000008.1, read on the forward strand.
TAGTATTGGATGCCATTATTTGTTTTGACAACTTATAAATTGATAAGTAGGAGGTATTTTTCCAGAGCACGTCAAATTATGATATTGCTATTAGGATTCAACCGCGTAGTTTCAAGTCAAACTCATTGACCCATGTTTCATGAGTAGTGGTTCACCGGAACCCATCTCTCATGATGACGAATGGTCCACTTAGCACTCATTGCATCTAGGTGATGCTCACAGAGGTGAAGCACTGGTTCGTCCCGGGAGGTCACCCATCCCGGTACTGCTCCAGCCCAAGCGCGCTTAACCAGGGAGTTTTCTCCAAGGTTAAGCCTGCTTGGGTTGTTACCCCATTTGCAAAACCTTCAACAAGTGTTATGCCTTATGAACCATTCATTATAGAGCCCTTTTAGCTCATCAATTGATAAGTAGGAGGTATTTTTCCATAGCACATCAAATTATGATATTGCTATCAGGATTCAACAGTGTAGTTTCAAGTCAAACTCTGTGAGCATCACCTAGATGCAATGAGTGCTAAGTGGACCATTCGTCGTCATGAGAGATGGGTTCCGGTGAACCACTACTCATGAAACATGGGTCAATGAGTTTGACTTGAAACTACACGGTTGAATCCTAATAGCAATATCATAATTTGATGTGTTGTGGAAAAATACCTCCTACTTATCAATTGATGAGCTAAAGGGGATCTATAATGAATGGTTCATAAGGCATAACACTTGCTGAAGGTTTTGCAATTGGGATAACAACCCAAGTGGGCTTAACCTTGGAGAAAACTCCCTGGTTAAGCACGCTTGGGCTGGAGCAGTATCGGGATGGGTGACCTCTCGGGATGGACCAGTGCTTCACCTCTGTGAGCATCACCTAGATGCAATGAGTGCTAAGTGGACCATTTGTCATCATGAGAGATGGGTTCCGGTGAACCACTACTCATGAAACATGGGTCAATGAGTTTGACTTGAAACTACACGGTTGAATCCTGATAGCAATATCATAACTTATAAATTAGTATTGGATGTTATTATTTGTTTTGACAACTTATAAATTAGTATTGGATGCTATTATTTGTTTTGAAAACTTATAAATTAGTGTTGGATGCTATTATTTATAGAATTTATTAATGCTTTTGTTCTCTAATCTTGTATGGTATTGTTTATTTCTTAAAATTTCATCCTTTGTGGTATATAAACAGATTACTTTTGTTTGTAAATTATGATTTATTGACTAATTATTGATTGACATGAATTGAATAAGTTCATTGACTAATTATCGCTAATTATTGAATGTACATATCATGTATGGGATCACTAAATTTGTAAAGTACAAATATTAAAATGTCCTATTAATTTCAGCTTTAATTTCATATTTATATTTAATTTCACATTAATGTCTTGACTATGAACATAAAACGCATAAATGTACATGTGTAAATTAAAATTTCAAACAATAATAAAGTCTATAATTTACAACATATTAAGTGCATGAAACCAATATATTAAGTGCATGAAACCAATATATTAAGTGCATGAAATAAAGTCCATCAGAGTACAACCCATGAACTAAAGTCCAATTAAGTACTTGAGCCATGAAATATAAAGTCCAACAAAGTACATGAGAAACCAAATATTTAGTCCATTAAATAAACAAATATAACCAATAAAATCATATTTCTAGGTCATGTATTGTCTCTATAATCAAGAGACCTCTTCACACCATGCGGACTATGTGGATGACTTAAAACACTCTGTACAAGAGAAAGATGAAATCGGATGTAAGACAATGAAAAATGATTTAATGACAATTTAATTTATAATTCATCATAAAATTAAATTACCATCATATTTGGGTTTGGATGCTCTGGTGCACTTGAACCAACCTCTAAATTCTCTGAATCAATCTACATAAACAAGACAAAGAAAGTTGAAATTAGATGAAAGTCTATAATTGAAAATGATTTAATTCAATTTAATTTATAATTTTTCATATTTTAATTGTATCCTATTATGAGGTTGTGCACCCTCTTCTCCAGGACTTGTTTGTACATGCTCAACTACAAGATGTGTCTCATGCTATAAAAGAAAAAGAATTTAAAACATGTATTAGCTAATATTATATATATATATATATATATATATATATATATATATATATTCAATTTTAAATTTTAAATTAAAGTTATTCAGAATATATAATTTGTAATTAACTTTAAATATAATAAAAAGTTTAAATTACCATGATATCTGGAGCCTGCTCTGCATGTCCTCCTGGAGGTGTAACTATGACTAGGTCATGGCAGAAAGTCACACCAACAAAGTCCTACAAGATCAAATTTAAAGCAAGTATACTTGAATTAGGTTAAAATATATATATTCAAGTTTGCCCATTTTGTGAAGAATTTTTTTTAAACAACCTGAAAATCAGAGGCCTCACAAGTAGCCACGACATCTAATGTTTTCCCGATGCCCATTCTCATTGTGGTATCAACCTAGACATACATGTAGACATTTAACGCTTATAATATTTACAAGTCTACATGTGCATTTGATATATAGTGGATTCAAAATTCATAATTGTAACTATACTAATGTAAGTTAAACAATTTACAATATAAATGTACTTGCCCGATAGTGGAGGAGTGCTTGACAACCCCTTTGGTGGAATCGACATGGAAGCCAATTGACTCCCCTAAACCAACATAAATATTTTAGACATATTTTCATTATTCAATTATAAATTTAAAACTCAAGTTAAAAATAATTTCATGTATAATTTAAAAAATTGAAATCAAAATACCCCATAAGGGTTGCTGACTAGGACTGGTGTCGATGTATGTACTCGCGGAGTGGATGATTTCCCCATCATTAGTGTCATATGTACACCAAATAGTTTGATTGTTAAAATGTATTACAAACTTTTCTTTGATATATACATTCATTAAAATTATAATAAAATGAACATGTAGATGCATATTTATACCTGTGTCATAGTGTCCTCAAGGTGATGGTCTACTATAAGAAATTCTACAAATGAACTGAGGCAACCAAATGAACCACCAGAATCTCCACGACCACCCGAACTAGGTGTGGCCTGATTGGGTCCATAGCATAATTGATGGAAACTAGTACATACATGTGGACCCCTCAACACTCTTGGAGTGGTACTCAAACCAACTCCATAAAATACTCCTCCATCATCATCGTCTTTATGCTCCCTACTTGCTATCGTAGAAGCATGTTGATCAAGGTCTCCTATGAGCGTACTAAGGGATCCTAATGTCGAAACCACTGCATGATGATGCATAGGTGCATGAATGGCAAGACCAAGAGTAGTAACAAGGGGTTTTGCATGCACAAGTCATTGGGGATCAACCCTTTCCCCTAACCTTTGTTGTGGCATGCTGCCACCAACACCCTGAAATAATTTAAAATCAAAATAATTGGGATTTTTCCCTATAACAAACTCTACATACAGTTTCCTCAAAAAATACAATGGGACCTCCCAATTAAAGTGTGGTGGACTGTCAAATACCATATACCATTGATCGCAAAAATTTGCACTCATTTGTGGATGTATACACCACCTCATGGATATTCTAGATTTATTGGGAGGAATGGACTGTCAAGTAACAGGGTTAAGAAAGTAAGGGGCTAGGTGGGCTTTTGTTATTTTAAGGTCTAATTTTTTTTATAGGAGAGACCATTTCCATAAAATTGTCTCATTTTCTCTCTCTCTATCTCTCTTTGATGCCTATCTAGATCAAAATCAATAGTCCTGATGGCATCCACAACGTTTTGCATTATAAATGAAAAATGTCTCACATGTGGTGGAATCAATGCTTGATTTTGCATAGCATTGATTTGATTTTGAATGGATGCAACTTGATCATATATGCATGCTCGCAAGTGAGCCTCATCAGATGCAACAGGTGCTGGAGGTGGGATATTAGGTTGAGGGGGTGGACAAGGAGGTGGAGGTGGTTGAGGTGTTGGATTGATGATATCATTAATGTTAAATTGATCCATGATATCAGATATAAGTGTACCTACATTAAATTATACAAAATTAGCATACAAACTTACAAAATTACAAGAAATAGTTAAATTTGAAGCACACATGCAAATTTGTTTAAATAGGATGTGCATACATATACATACACATACATATGCATTGATTGAACTTGAGTATGTGCATACAAAATTCAAAATTTAACATGTACATACATTTCAAATGAAAAATGTGATGCATAATTTGCATGCATACATCATTCAACTAAACTATGTACATACATACAAATTTCAAAATTTAATATCTAGAAATATGCAATTTTAATACATGTACATACTAAAAAATAAACTTGAAACATTCACAAAAAGCTCATTTTATGTCTAACACACACACACACACACACACACACACACACACACACACACACACACACACACACATATATATATATATTACATTTTTCGAACAAGAGAAATCATGGTCTAGTAGATAGTCATAAAATATATACTATTATAAATTCATCATTATAAGTTCATAAATTCCACCAAATTCATAAACTCATAACTATAAGATCATTGCCTTAATTTGGAAATTGTTGTGGCTCTCTACTGCATATCTTCATTTCTTTGTGTTTTCCTTTTTAGAATCGGAAGTTCTCCTCTCCTCTAGCCATTTTCGATGCTCATCTAAGATCCCATCCATATCCTTAACAACATCAACAATGGTTTGCATCCTAGATGCAAACATCTTCACAGGTGGTGTGACACATTCTTCATTTTGAATAATGTTGATTTGATCTTGGATGGTTCTAACATTGGCATTGATTCATGCTTGCAAGTGAGCACCATCGATTTCAGGTGGTGGAGGTGGGGGGTTATGAGGTGGAGTAGGTGGAGGTGGAGGTGAAGGTGGTGGAGATGGATGGCGTGGAGGTGGATTGAAAATATTATTGAATCAATCCATGTGATCTCTAAGATATAAGTGAACCTACATTAGATTTGTAATTTCAAAATGTAAGATACATGTTTAGTAAATACCCTTAAACCATTCAATATAAATGGCCTAATTGAATACAAATTATAAAATATGTAAGCCTCATTTATGTCTAAGGCATGTTACTTGAATGAAAAAAAATAACTATTAATATAGGACAATTTATGAATGCTATAGGGTTTATAGTTTAGAGTTTAGGATTTAGGTTTTAGGGTAATAGGATGGCTTAAGGGGATCTATGTAGTAAGGTTCTATTACAAAATGGCATAGATTTTAAGTGAATAAAATTTGGTGAAGATGCCCAAGGCAACCAAATTTCATTAAGGTCTGAGGCAACTTCACCAAATTTTATTCACTTGAGCCATGTCATTTTGTCCTAGGAACTTACTAGAAATAGATCCCCTTAGTCCATCCTATCACCCTAAACTATAAATTGATCAACCTAGATCATGAAATCTCATTCATATTATAATATTGCATGATCTTATTATTGTTAAATTTGGTTGCCTTGGGCAACTTCACCAAATTTTGAGAACTTATTTGATCCCCTTAAGAAATGTCATATTAGGACCCCTTAAGACATCCTAAAGTATGGATTAAGGGGATCTATGTAGTAAGGTCCTAGTACAAAATGGCATGGCTTAAGTGAATAAAATTTGGTGAAGATGTCTAAGGCAACCAAATTTCATTAAGGTCCTAGGAAACTTCACCAAATTTTATTCACTTGAGCTATGTCAGTTTGTCCTAGGACCTTACTAGACATAGATCCACTTAAGCCATCCTATCACCCTAAACCGTAAATCGATCAATCTAGATCATGATTTATCTCATTCATATTATAATCTTGCACGATCTTATTATGGTTAAATTTGGTTTCCTTGGGAAACTTCACCAAATTTTGAGAACTTATTTGATCCCCTTAAGAAATGTCATATTAGGACTCCTTAAGACATCGATTTATGGTTTAGGGTGATAGGATGGCTTAAGGGGATCTATGTCTAGTGAGGTCCTAGGACAAAATGGCATGGCTCAAGTGAATAAAATTTGGTGAAGTTTCCCAAGGCAACCAAATTTCATTAAGGGCCTAGGAAAAAATGATGGCTTTAGGGTAATAGGATGTCTTAAGGGGATCTATGCAGTAAGGTCCTACAACAAAATTACATGGCTTAAGGGAATAAAATTTGGTGGAGTTTCCTAAGGCAACAAAATTTCATTTTAAGGTCCTAGGACAAAATGAATGCTTTAGTGTTTAGGGTTTAGATTTTAGATTTCAGGGATTAGGGTTTAGGGAACTTAGGGTGAAGTTTTGGTGTCCCTTGGAATAATGGACTTGCAAATTAGTGAATGAAATTTTCTTGTGGAACAGTTGATTGAGATAGCTCGTTTCAACTAACTAACCTAGATGGTGAAATATCATTCATATTATAATCTTGCACGATCTTATTATTGTTAAATTTGGTTGCCTTGGGAAACTTCACCAAGTTTTGAGAACTTAGTTGATCCCCGTAAGAAATGTCATATTAGGACCCCTTAAGACATTGATTTTATGGTTTAGGGTGATAGGATGGCTTAAGGGGATCTATGTCTAGTGAGGTCCTAGGAAAAAATGGCATGGCTCAAGTGAATAAAATTTGGTGAAGTTGCTCAAGGCAACCAAATTTCATTAAGGGCCTAGGAAAAAATGATAGTTTTAGGGTTTAGGGTAATAGGATGGCTTAAGGGGATCTATGTAGTAAGGTCCTACGACAAAATGACATGGCTTAAGGGAATAAATTTTGGTGGAGTTGCCTAAGACAACCAAATTTCATTTTAAGGTCCTAGGACAAAATGAATGCTTTAATGTTAAGGGTTTAGACTTTAGAGTTTATGGTTTAAGGTTTAGGGAACTTATGGTGAAGTTATGGTGGCCCTTGGAATAATGGACTTGCAAGTTAGTGACTAGTTTGTGAATATTTTTTATTTTATGAATAGATTGACTATTTCTATAATAGAAATACATAATTATGTATTATTAAGATTGAGTTTGATGTATATTTTAACTAGATATTTTTTAAATTGAATATAAGATTATTTTATTTAACATTTTTTTCATTAATATTTCCCACTTAAATGAATTTTATGATATAAAATGTATAATATAAAATTAGTTAATGTTGAATCAAGTATTTTATTTTGGATTGTTTGAAATTGAAAGAACCTAAAAGAAAGAAAAAAAAATTTAGATTCTTTTAGTGTCTAGGTAACTAGTGCAAATTGAGATTTTAGACTAAACTAGAAGCCTAATTAACAACCAATTGGCTAGAATGAGGGTTAAGATTTTCAAAAGACAAGAGACAACATATGCAAACAAGAAATGGAAACAAGGCATGACTAAGAGAGATCAAAACATAAAATAGAAATGAATGCAAATATTATCTAATTAAGTGACAATTGGAAATGGATTGTACAAGGATTTAGGAATTTGCTAACTAAATTTGCAAACAAACATTAATAAAAATTTATGAATTGTAACTATTCTTTAACATATTGTTTTCTAATCTAATTATAATTTAACATTGAAAGTAAAGTTTAACATATTGTTTTCTCCATACAATGCAAATGAAATTTAAAAAATTTAAGCAATGCAAATGAATTTTTTCCATTATCAAATATTCTTGAGCTCGAAATTAGGGTTTTCAAATGCAAAATGATGTGTTCAATTTCAATTTAGGGTTTTAGCATTTTTTTTTTATTTCAATTCAATTTAGGGTTTCAATCTAAGCAATTAGGGTTTTTAACGCAATTTTTTTGTTTCATTTCAAACTAGGGTTTTCAAACCCAATTTTTTGTTTGATTTGAATTCAAGGTTTCAAAAAGCTTGATTAGGGTTTCAAATGCAATTTTTTTATTTCATTTCAATTCTAGGGTTTTGAAATGCAATCTTTTTTGTTTCCTTTCAATTAGGGTTTTCAAATGCAATTTTTTTTTGTTTGATTGAACAATTTAGGTTTCAAAAGCTAAATTTTGTTTCTAAAATAAAATTTAAGGTTCATTTTTTCCTTTCTATTCAATATCTTCAAGTTTCATTGCATTTTTTCATCTATTTATACAAATAATCATTTCTACTATTAAATGAAATAAAATGCTTAAAATGCCAAATAAATTAGAAAAAAATATGGTAAAATCTATTCTTCTATTAAAATTTTCAATAAAAAATGAAAAAAAGAAAAAAAAGTGGGGTGGAGGCATACCTTGAGGTCATTTTTAATAGTCGTTGCCGCCCACCAATTTGGCATCCCATGCAAAGCATAATGAAGTTTTTTTTTTTTTTTTTAAATAAATACAAACAAGATCCTTATTATTACAAAACAGGATCCCAATTATTATGAAACTTACAAATCAGGATCCCGTTTTGTAATAATCAGGATCTCGTTCCACATCCGTCGGTTTGGGACCCTTTAACAAACAAGATCCTAATTTTTAAAAAGTAGGATCCCTTTTGGAATTTAGGCTCGAGATCCCGATGCTAAACAGGATCCTATTTTTGCAATGTCGATTTCTTTTTTTGGCTAAGGAAAAAATTTGACATTTCGTGGACTCAACTTTGTGCATTTAACCATGGGTATTCCTTCTCAACTCAATACTACTCCAATTACATTTCCACTTGCATCATAGTCAACTTGAAATACCTTATGAAAATTCAATAATGCTAATACTGGCTGCTTTGTCACCTTTTGCTTCAATAATTCAAAACTCTTTTGCACTTTGGATGTCCACTTAAAGTCATTCTTATCTCCTCGCAGTGTATCTATCATGGGGTTACAAATGCTACTAATTTTTTTGATAAACTTCTAGTAGAAACTAGCTAATCCATGGAATGATATTACTTCTCCAATGCTTATCGATATAGTAAAATCTAAAATTGCTTTCACTTTCTCTAGATCCATCTTCAATCCTTTAGTAGAAATAAAAAATCCCAAGTACACCAACTTTTTCTTCATGAAACTACACTTCTTGACATTAATCAACAAATTCTCTTCTCTCAACCTTTGCAATACTTGTTGGATGTGCCACAAATGTTCTTCTCCAATCTTACTAAAAATTAGAATATCATCCAAGTAAACAATGAAAAAATTACCCAAGAATTTCTTTAATACCTTGTTCATCAATCTCATGAAAGTATTTGGTGCATTGGTCAATCCAAAAAGGCATCACTAACCACTCATACAATCCTTCATTAGTCTTAAATGCAGTCTTCCATTCATCTCCTTTTTTGATTCTGATATGATGATATCCACTCTTGAGATCAATCTTCATAAAATACTTTACTCCACTCAAACAATCCATAATGTCATCCATCCTTGACAATGGAAATCTATACTTGATAGTGATCCTATTAATTTTTCTTGAATCAGTACACATTCTCCACTCTCCATATTTCTTAGGTGCAAGCACAACAGGCACTGCACATGGGCTCAAACTCTCTCTGATCAATCCTTTCCTTAGCAACTCTTGTATCTATCGGTTCAATTTTGCATTCTCTGTCAATGTCAATCTATGTGCTTCTTTGTTTGCAAAACTTTCTCTCGGTATAAGATCTATATGATGAGTGATACTCCAGATTGGAGGGATTCCCTTTGGTACATTCTCTGACATGATGTTTTCATACTCTGTCAACAATTTAGATACTTCTTCTCCTTCTGTGGTGGGGTTTTCCACCCTTAGATTACCACAAATCCTTGGAATCAATGCATAACATAGGTTCTCATGCCTTAGTACCTCAAGAAATTTCCTTCCATCTACCAAACATAGTCTGGTAGTGCCACAAAATTTAGTCTTCTCATCTTCCTCCAAAGGTATCAACTTGATTCTTTTTCCATTCAATGTCAGTATAAATACTTCTTCCATCATGAATTGCTTTCTTATCATATTTCCATGGTCTTCCTAATAGTAAATTACATGCATAATAACACACAGTACTTCATCCCTATATGACCCAATATGAAATTTCACCAAACATTGTTCATTCACTAATATCTTATGCTCATATTTAATCCATTCTATCCTATAAGGGTCCAGATGTTTCAATCTCTTCAAATTTAACTTGGTTACCATCTCCTCTGAAACTAGATTATCAGTACTACCACTATCAATGATAACTATACATACCTTTCCTCTGGAATTACATCCGGTTCTAAATAGACTTTTCCTCTGTGGTGGTTCCTTAGACACTTCTTCATGCATTAAATCTCTCCTCATCACCAATGATTCACCTTTCTCTAGTTTCCAAATTGAATTAGGGGATCTAACATGTTCTTCATCCACATATGTTTCTCTTCTGGTATGCTCATGTTTCTTTCTAGTACTTCCTTGATAACACTCAAATGTTCTATGTCTATCTCCACACTTGAAATAGGTTCCTCTAAATGGTCTTCTCTTAGATCTTCCTTCATCTCTTTGGAATCCATCACTGTGGTAAGAATTATGGCCTCCTCTATTATTGTGGTATAAATTTCTATCTTCTCTTCCTCTGTGGTATGATTTAGAATCCTTTTCTTCACTCCAGTAGGTTTTTGGATCTTTTTTTGCTCCATATAAGGTCTTCTTTCTCCGGACTAGGTTCCATTATTATGAAATCTTTCCTTTGTGCTCCTTTCCTTTGTTCAAAATTCTTGTTCAGCTTCTCTTCTAGTTTTAATGTAAATTGATATGCTTCCTCCACTGATTTCATTTTTACCAGGCTAAATTCTTCTTGAATGTTCATTCTCAATCCATTGATATATATGGAAACCTTTTCCTTGCTTGCTTCACTATGACCAGTTCTGATTATCATGTTGTAGAATTCTTCATTGTACTCCTTCACAAATATTTTTTTTGTCTTAGGTTCAACAATCTCTTCAACAATTCAAGTTCATAATCTGCTAGTATGAATTGATTCTTCAACTTTGTCACCATTTTTTCCAATTTGACAATTCTTTCTTTTCCTCTTCTATTTTGGTCGAATTGAATTTTTCTCCACTATAATGCACCATGTCCTTTCAACTTTGTTTTTGAAAATCTGACTATTTCCAAATCTTCAATTTCTTCATATTCAAAATGTTCTTCCATCTCATTGATCCAATCAATCAATTCTTAAGGATTCAAATTTCTCACATAATTTTTAATTTTAACTCTAGGTCACTTGCCAATCTTTGAGATCGCTTTCAACATTTTGACTTGATCTAATTCTTCTTCTTCATCATCTAGGGTTTTTGCAATTTTATTTGCATGTTCTGCTTCATGATCACTTTCATCATTCTTCCTAGGTTTTAGGCCTCACCTTGGATCTTCTTTAGCAATATCTAACCTAACTCGCATCTCACACATCATCTCTAACATCTCATCCATTCTTCCATTGAAATTCACCAAAGTAGGTGCCCTCCTTGGTGACATATCTCCCCTCAAATTGGTGAAACTACCTCAATTCAGTGATCTAGCTACAAGGGTTTCAACAGCCTCACAATCAATGATCAGTTGAAAAAAAATTAGTCTACCTCAGTTTGACAATCTATTTACTTCAAGGAATGCCTTCAAGAATCAAAAAATCACTTTGATACCACTTAGTGTAGTCATAGTAGGAGGGTTCTAGAAGGAACAATCTGAACTATGCAACAATGAGTCAACACGGTGGAAATAACACAAAAAATTGATATGTGAACATGAAACTTCATTAAATTGATATTCTTACATGCAACATAGGCCTCATGGGATAATTTTTAGGGCTCACAGGCTTACCACAAGGTCATTCAACAATACAACTGGCCAGCAAGCCTTATTACATGCCCCTGAAGGGTTTGTGTGAACATATATTGAATCTATCTAATCATGAAGAACTAACTGATCCTCTACAATGATTAAAAATGCTTATAAATATGTTCCTCAAGCTCTAATATAGGTTCACGTCAGCCACAAGGGTTAATAAGCCAATGAATGATCACACATGAATTTCGACCTGAAAATATGAATAGATAACTCCACGCAAAAATATATGACTTTTGAATTTCTAAGATAGGTCCCAATGACCCAAGATGCTTGTATTATGTCCAATTAAGCTTTGTACAATTTGGAATAGGTTCTCACTAAGAAACTAGATTAGGTTGGCCCCAAAATATCTGACTGGTAACACAGTGAAAATTATGAGAGTGATAACTTCTTGTAAACAAATGCAAATGATGTGAAATATGGATATGTGATAGATTTAAATATTGTGTGGATGCTATATCCTACTTCATGAGCTAAGAAACAATGGTACGGTAAAATGAAAAATGAACTATTGAAAATACTACAGAATGTAATACAAGAATTTTTTTTTTGGTTGATACAGGATTGTTTTACAACCAGGGATGCTCTTGCATCAAAGTGAATGACAATGGACCCACACATATATCATGATTAGGTTGAAAGGAAATAATGGAATCCACACATCAGAAGAGTGCACTAGTGCAACTTAGAAGTATATATAGATCAAGAATATTCAGTATGAAGGATGTATGCACTCAAATGAGGAGTAGCCACATGGATGAGTGTGGGCACCACTATACAAGTACTTATTTAAGAGAATACTTAGGTGCATAGAAAAAATAAATGTTTTGACTAATTACTAAGATATAGGATCCAATGAAAAAATGAAGTGTGATACATAATGTTGTGAGCTAAGATATTTTCATGGGTTGAATTGAACAATGATAGATCATTGAGAAAGTACACTTGGAATTAGAGCATGTAATGCCTCAAGATGACATACTTAGAATAAAAACTAATGAAACAATATTTTTTGAAATAACAACATCGATAATCTGATAATGACATGTCGCACTTGTACAACAATGTGCATACAAGGTCACATAAACACAGTGAAACAACAAAAAAGACAACAAGACAACCTCACCATTGCATAAGCAAGGTGGAAAAAATGTAAGACTAATGATAATGGGATAAATCTAGCACGATGAACCTATAAGAGGGAAACACCTACACGATGATCAGTTACTAACCCACAATCACATTCTCTCACAACCCAAACCAAGATAGGATGAGGGAATCATCAAATTCAATACACACCTATACACACTTTAAAACTCTAACATAAGGGAAAACCTTCACAAGAGGTTTCTCAACTAGAAGGCTCAAACTCTCCACTAATTGGAATAGCAACGAGTCACTACTAGACAACCACACGCTTCCCAAGATATATCATCACAACATGACATCACATAAGTGGAAGAATAATATTACATAATACCCCTTGACCTATGGGGGATATTGAGGACACAAACAAGGTCAACCATGAAATGTTTCAACCTTCTCAAGTGTTCACAAGATTAGGGGAACAATCTCCCTAGCCCTAGTTTCAACAACTGGGAAACTTCAAAATCACACAAAATAAACCAAGAGATGACATAACTTCCTAATGATAATACATGGGGACATGTTCTAAACATCCCTAGACTCCCGAGACCATGGGGAACAACTTAGATTTATGAAGTTTCCCCATACCAGGCCTCAAAACACCTTTGAAACATAGAGGAATTTTCTTGTTCTATGATAACTATATTTTGAATAGGTTTCAAAGGTTTAGATGACAAAAAATATCATCACGAGAAAGATAAGAGGCATAAAAATGATATGAATACAACTTTAGGCTAGGAAAACCACTAGTTAACTAAGGTAGGAAGAATTAAATTCTATTTTTTGTATGGAGAACAAGATTCCCCAAGCATAGGACTTGACTGCCCCAACAAAGATGTCCAAATTTTGGACTTGAAAACCTACAAACCAGGTCACCCTACTATTGACCAAGATGCCCCACTATGTTACCAAGTTGCCCTAATGGAAACAAGGCCTCCCAAATAAAATTATATAGATTATGGTAAAGTTGGGTAGATCCTAGGTGAAATAGGGCCATCCAAGTATAGTACCTAGCCACCCCAAACTTACAAGAAGAATCTTAAATTCATTATAAAAACTAGAATAAATATTCATAAGTTCATTTTACCATTTGCATGAAACATTGAATGCATACAAGATTACATGTGTTCCCTACTCCAACTCTAAGGCATGTACCAAGATACTATAAAGGTACTAATTAAATGACATATACAATCCATCCCAAGAGGGTCCAATAATATATTACAATTAAAAGAGAATTCAAATGTCCTTCAACATCAATTACAATTGCATCAATGAACCAATTGAAAGAAAACATGAAATAATTTTACCATGTTAATTTGTCTTTGAATCCACCATGATCCTTCAATTCCCAATGGTGGTTTCAATGATATCCAACCTTTTGGAATCAAAATATCCACTCCCACCATGCTAGGAGACAGTCACATGGGCCACAATCACAAAACCAACACCAAACACAATGGGAGATGACTTACAAACATCATACATGAAGTAAACACTCTAGACACATCATAAATAACTCTCAACCAAAATCACAAGAGGGTAAAAGCACAAAGCTCTATCATACTTTTGGCCAAATAAATAGTTTCAAGCGAAATAATTTTGGTCAGAAAAGTTTCAGCCAAATAGGTTTTGACCAAAACCACGTGGCCTATATGTGGCACACAGGGTTTCGGCTGAATCCCAAAAATTTAAAATTTTCCTTTTCCCACTTTGAAATTGGATTTTTTATGTGTGAGGTTTCTATACAAAGGGTTTCAGGTGAAACCCTTTCTATAGGTTTCGGGCAAAACCCTTTCTACTGAAACTGTCTATGTGGCATACTATTTGGCAGCCAACTTAGATTTTTTTTTAAATTTTTGAAACTTTCAACTTCAACTAAGTATTTCTTCAATCAAAATGATTTTTCTGCAAAAAATAAAAATACCCTTTTTATCACAAAATATAGCAACGCTCGTTCCATGGATAACCCCCCTATGAAACTTATCAGTTTCATAGGTTCATGATGTTCAAGCACATAAAATGAGGCAATTTTCAATCCACCTCAATGTACATTCCAAAATTTCAAATAGTCCATTTGAGTGTCCCTTTGTGTTCATCTCACGAAGACCTTCAAAACAAGTATCTTTGTGAACTCATTATTTATACTTAGTGAAATTGTGAAAAGTGTAAAAGCTCTAGAAAAAAGCGCTCTAACATTTTGAAGAAATTTGTCGAAGTATGAAAAGTGCAAAGGTGGGGGTTTTTCAGTGCCTGTGCACTTAAGTGAAAAGTCAACTTGGTGCAAGGGCACTAATTTTTAGCGCCCTTACACCAAGTCTCCATACTTAACCATTTTAAGGCATGGTCGGTGATTTTTAACTCGAGTGCACTTTTCCCAGTTCCATGCCTTGTTAACTAATGCACAACTTATGTTGCATTTAATGCACTCTTAAATCACTTTTAAGTGATTTCAAGTTTGTTCGCCCTCATTTCTTTCGTTGGTCTCTCATTCCTCTTTGTTTTTTCTTCCCTCTAACAACAAACCCGCATTTGAAGTTTTTGTTGGTTGATTTGAGTTGGGATTTTCGCATCTCTTCCCAGGTATGCCATTTTCATCTCCTTTCATCTCCTTTCTCTTTCTTTCATTCATTTTCTTAGTTCTAAAATTGTCATTCTAGATTGTTAATACGTTTAGTTTAATTTGGGGTTTGTTTCTTTGTATTTTTGAACCTTTTACTTCCTCCTATCGAATTCGAGCCTTTCTTTTTCGCCAGTCCCCTTATTATTTCGAGCTGGTGTTTCTAAAAATTATTGAAGCACATTTTGCATTGTTTACCTTGTGTCCTTGTTTTCACGTGTTCTTCTCTTTCTCATTCATTCCCTTTTATTCCTCTTCTATTTCAATTTTTTCTTCAATGATAGTGTAGCCCAAATTTGAAGTGATAGGCATTTCAAGAGTTTGTGCCATCTTTCTCTAAGATCACATAAAATGCTCGAGTGGGGTTTTTACACACCATTGCACTTTACTTGTGTTTTCACTAACTCAAGTTTTTCCCTACATGGAGTAACCTCTTTTCAAAATACCAAATCCCTAAATAACTCCACCACTGCACTTAGCATTGCCATATCCACAAGAAAAAGTGTGAGGGCACTAATTTTCAATACCCTTACACTTGAAGTTATTTCCTAAGTGCAAGGGCGTTGATTTTCAATTCCTTTACACTTTGGACAGTTTTTCCTTGAAACACTTCAAACTTGTTAAGTCTTCACTCTAAACCTTGTTCCTTCACTTCTACATCATTTTTCATGCCTTCTCTCTCGTTTCATGCTTGCTCAACACAGTTGCTCGCTTCATGCATGCCAATGTTTCTTTTTCATCTAACGCTTATTGATTCACCATCCTTGTAGTTTCTCTCCAGATTTCATCAAGTGATTTTAAAGGTGACATCTTTTGATCTAGTGAACTATTCCAGATCTACAAAGAAGCCATCATGCAACAAGTTGAGGATGCCAGGTTTTCCAAAGCCTCAATGCATGTCATTTGTGATACACGACTGGCCATTGATAATCTCGCGACGCATCTTCGTAGGTGCAAGAAAATCCATTCATCTGCCAAAAGGTCAATCACAAGAGTTCACACCCTTGTAGATTACACAGTTGGCCTAGATGATGCGTTCATACATGAGACCAAGAAGAAGTATGAAGACTTCCGCACCCAAAGAAGGAACAATGAAGACTATTGATCTCCAGTGTTGAACTTTTTGATGCTTCCCTTTATGCATCTTGTAAATAGTTTGTGACATCTTAAATGTCTTTTCTACAAATGTAATTGCACTAATATCTAAGATGTAGTTTCATGAAGATGAATTAAATTTTGGCTTAGTCAAAGTTAGGTGAGATTTTTCTAAATTAGCTCACCTCACTTCCCTAATTTTACTCAACTGATTTCCTAGTTTTCCTCTTCCCTCTTCTTTATAAATATGAGGGATTTCTATTGTAATCTTTACCTTTAGTATTTTGTAATGAAGTGCTTCCCTTTTTGAAGTAGATTTGTGAAACTTTGTGTTCATGATTGTGAATGAAAAATCTGATCAATAAAGAAAAGAATTGCATGCCAATCTTTGTGTTGGAATCAATAATCTTGTGGATTGATCTTGTTGGTAGTGGTTAGTAGATGAGATCTAAAGGGCTTCAAGTAATTTATGTAAAATTTGTGTTACATTCCTTATTTGAATTTACGTTTATGTTTGGATACCTTTTTTGAAATATCTACAAGACTTTGTGCTTATAATTGTTCATGTTGTTCGAGGAATTGTTGTTTCTAAGAAGACTTTGTGCTTCTAATGAAACAAACAGTACATCTCTCACATATCCATTGGTGAAAAAGCTACGAAACGAATTTATGCCTTCGTGAGCTTTCGTCTTTCTTTTATTTGTTTATTATTAATAATACTTGGTACCTCTACACTTTGTTTTGACAAGATAGAGGTATTGGAATTATTGCTCATTTTAAGTTTAAAGTTATCTTGAATCAAAACTTCCAACTGTGAAGCATTGTAAAACATCTTCTCTAAAAAAAGAGAGAAGCATGAATGTGACACACCCCCCCCCATTTCGTAAGTGTAGTGTACATTGTGTAAATACTTAATTAGTTTTATCGTAGCTTTTGTTAGTAGTAAGAAGGTGCCTAGCCTTTCTAAGAGGAGAGATTATATCTCACATAGTTGTGGCTAACGTCTAGGTTGTGTAATCTATAAAAAAGATGATTACATAATTTTCACCCAACAATTTTTTGGCAACTCTGCTGGGGAATGACACATGCAATCTAAGACTCATGCTTTTGATTAAAGTGAATAAGTTTTCCAGTTTCTTATTGTTCTCTTGTATATTTTTGTTTTTAATCTTCATCTTGTTCAAATCTACATTCTGGCGAACTGAATATATACATGATGATTGAGGGCTCAAGGAGTAGCATATCCGCTTTTTGAAGAGTTGTTGCAATGTAGTTTTCCATTTAATCCCCACAAGTAAGATCACCATTACAACGTGTCGTGAGCTACCCTCCATGAATACAAAGACATCTTCTTCCAGTTGTTTGGTCTATTTACCATAGGCATCTAGTTCAAGTACTTGTTGTGCAACTAGTCATGGTTGCACCACCTACAGGACCATGGGGAAATGCCTTAGGTCCCCTCCGTTTGGCTGCACCTTTGCATGAGCTTCTGTGTGTTTCGAGAAAGCATCTCTTGAAGTTTCAAGGTGATGACAAACAACATCCTGATGAACACATCTTTTCCTTCTACTTTGTTTATGGTGTTCTTGGAATAGAACATGAAGATGTTTCCATAAGATTGTTCATTGAATCCCTCCAAGGGGTTGCAGTTGAATGGTTCTATACTCTTCCAAATGCTTCAGTCACCAACTGGGCCACTCTTTGCACAAAGTTTGAAGAAAGATTCGAACGTACTAAAGATTCACATGCTTTTTTGGTGCAACTCACAACCATGTGGAAAGAGGCTCAAAAACCCATGCGTGAGTTTGTAGCTAAGTTCAACGAGCTGGTGACGCAAATCCCAAATGCAAGATCGATGGATCATAACCTGAAGTGCTTCTTCATCAACACGTAACTCCCCAAAGTAAGTTTCTACTTACGCAGGGAAAATCTTGCCAATGTTCAAGCAGCTCAACAAATAGCTACCAACTTTGAAGATGATATGATCCTTACTGGAGAAATAAGGATGAGCACCAACACCAACAAAAGGATGTAGGCCTCAAGGTCTTCAACATATAATGTTAATTCCCCCAGTGACAGTTCCAAATTTATAGATCCCATGGTTCAAAGGTTGGAAAATGAAGTCTTGTCTTTGAAGAAACAAGTTTCCAACAACAATAATAACTATAAGGACATCCCAAGGAGGAATTTTCCCAATTATGTTGGCAACAAAAACCAGAACCGTCTCCCAACGCCCCAAGGAAGGCTTGCTCTAGAAGCCCCACCCACTAATAATACAACAATGTATTATGAGGCTGAACAAGACGATTATACACAGTCAGATTATCTTGAAAAAGAAAATTTTGATATCTTCCAAGAAGAAGAAATGGAATCGGCTAGGGACTCCAAGATTAGCTACTTGAAAATGGAAAAAAAAGATGATAAAGATGACTTAGTGACATATACTTATGCTATTTTTACGCGGCACCAACATAATCAACTTGATAAAGCTCAAGTTGTTGCTCCACCAGCAAAGGAGAAGCCGCTAGTTACAATTGTCAAAAGAGGATCTCCTCTCCCTTGGAAACCCAAAAAAGCAACGAACCCACAAGTAAGTGTACCTCATCCCTCTTCGTCAACTCCTTTCATTCATAAAGCTAATCCTCTTGTTCCAAAGACTAATGTTCCTTTTATTAAACCAATTAGTGAAGTTACTACTTCTAGCTTAAAAAATTATTTCCAGGCTTTTGACATTATCGACCATGCCAAGAAAACCAAGGTCTAGATGTTTGAGGATGAGTACTCAAAGCCAATCCTAACCAATTTGACATGCTTGTCAAGTTCATCAATGACAAAGGAATTACCCCAAGTCAGGATGCACCTCCTGATGTTCCTATTGCTCCTAAGCCCAAAATTCCATAGAGTAACCTTGTGTCTCACCCTCCAACAGCCTCCAAATGCATTGATTCATTTTTCATCTCCTTGCTTGTTAATGAATTTAAGCTAAGTAATTATGTTATAGATTCTAGTGCATCTAACATTGTGATACCTACCAAGGTAGCTACTGCCTTAGGCCTAGATCTGACCAAAACCTTTAGCCATTGTTTCTCCATGGAGAACAAACAAGTTCCCTTGATCAACCAGATCAAAGATGTGCAGTATGCATTCGTTGTGTACCCAAAGAAGAAGAGAAAAATGATGGTTCTTGTAGCCAATGACCAGTATCTTACGAAATCCTCCTTGGACACAAATTTTGTAAGGATGTTGGAGGATAACTAAGCATGGACTTGTCTAAAGCCAGAATCTTGAAAAGGAGTCAAAGTTTTTAGTAACCCAATCAAAAATTGATTCTTGAAAAGGAGTCAAAGCTTTCAGTAACCCAATCAAATGACCCCAGAGCTCATATCTTGTTTGAGTCTTCATGCATGGGAACTCAATATCTGCAAATAGAAAATGTCGGCGAATCCTTGACCAGACATGAGTTGGAGAGTGATGATGCTTCCTCAACTTAAAATGAATCATCATCAGGTGATTTGCCTATCTTTCATCATGAATCTTTAGACTTTGATACTATTAGCCTTGGTGACCCAAATGGCATTTGGTTACTCGAGTTTGATGGCAGGTGCTCTTCCACTGATTCTAGAGTAGGAATGGTTTTCATTTCCCTTACAAGAAATTTTTTCCCTTTCTCTTTCAAATTACAATTTGATAACACTAATAACATTACCGAATATGAAGCTTTGTTATTAGGAATGCAAGTTGCACTAAAGAAGGGTATAAAAAATATTCATGCACAAGGTGATGTTGAATTGATAGTATGTCACGTAAGAAATTTGTACCAAACAAAAAATGATAGAATTAGGCATTATCACAATCTTTTTTGGGATTTCATTTAGGAATTTGAGGCTTTGGATATATCTGTAGTTCCAAGAGAATATAATACCAGAGCTGATTCCTTAGCAGTTTCAGCCACACTCTTGATCTCAGATAAATACTTTCAAGGTTCCACCTACACCATTGAATTGGTTTTTCACCCAAGTGTTCCTGATAATTCAAAAAACTGGCATATTTTCAACAATGATCATCAAATTGTTGCCTTTTTGGAGAAAGTAAAGAATTTCGATGAACTGTACTTCAAAGGAAGTGATTCTCCACATTGAGAATTTGTGTTTGATATGGATCCCGTTATGGGTGAAGAATACTTGCAGCTCAGAGGGAATAAAATTCCCAAGGGATTAGTATCTCTAGAGAAAATTTTTGATAAGCATGATTGCTATGTCAAGAAGCAACTCTTAGATTCTAATTCATCTAATGAAGTGGAATAGATCAGATTAGGAACTGAAGAAAATCCTAAGATGGTGAACATCGGTAAGTGTTGCATGACTGAAGAAAGGAAAAAATTTTCCCAATTGTTACAAGAATATATGGATGTCTTAGCATATTCATATGAAGATCTGAAATCCTTTCGGCCAAAGGAGGTGCAACAAGATATTCCTCTCAAAGTTGGAGCATTGCCTTACAAAAAAAAGCAAAGGTAGTACAACCCAAAGATTTCTAGAATGATCCTTGTGGAAGTTCAAAAAATGTTGAATGCCCAAATAATATTCCCTATCCACCATTCAACATGGATAACAAGTATTGTTCCCATTCGTAAGAAAATGGTGAAATTTGTATTTGTGTGGATTTTAGAAATTTGAACCAGCTATCACTCAAAGACAATTATCCTCTTCCAGTGATGGACCAAGTCCTAAAAAATGTGACCGGATATGAAATGCTCTCCATGTTGGATGGGTTCTCTGGTTATAATCAGATTGAAGTTAATTCAAGTGATCATTTCAAAACGGCTTTCACAACTCCATGGGGTACCTTTGTGTATTGTAGGATGCCTTTTCGTTTGACCAATGTTGGTGCCATGTTCCAACATGCTATGGACTTGGCTTTTCATGATGTGATGGGTAAGTTTATCGTGGCATATCTTGATGATATCATGGTGTTCTCTAAAAAGTGTCATGAACACTTTTACCATCTAAGGAAAATCTTGGAGAGATGGCGACAACATGGTATTTCCTTAAACCCCAAGAAGTCAATTTTTTGGGTTACAGAAGGTAAACTCCTTGGTCACGTTGTGTCCACAGAGGGAATCAAGATTAACTCAGAGAGATTCAACAGTATTAAATCTCTTACCCTACCATCAAGCAAGAAGGTTTTCCATTCCTTCTTTGGCAAGGTAAACTTTCTACGAAGGTTTCTTCCAGACTTTGCAGAAAAGACTTATCATATTGTAAATATGATGAAGGGTAATACTACTTTTCATTGGACGGAAAAAGGGAAAGTTGTGTTCAATGACATCAAGGAGGCCATTGCTCATGCACCCATGTTGGTTTTCCCTAACTACACCAAAGAATTCATCATGTACATTATGCTTCTAAGCATACACTTTCGGTGATTCTAGTGCAAGAAAACAGTGAGGGCTTTGAATCTCCCATTACATTCATGAGTTGCCCTCTAAAGAATTATGAACTGAAATATTCTCAAATGGAAAAACATGCTTTCATTGTAGTCAAATCTATTAAGTATTTTTGGTTCTATATTCTAAATAGCCATGTCAAAGTTCTAGTCCCATACTCAACCGTTAAGTCTATCTTAACACAATAGGAATTTGGAACATTCAAAAAGAGGCAATTGGATTGCAAAGATTCAAGAATATGACATGAAAATCAAACCCACCAAGTTGATATGTGGGCATCGGTTGTGTCTGCTTATCGCTAAAAATAATCCAGATGAAGAAATTTCAAAAGATGAAGAAGTTTCAAATAATGAAGATGTAGATCCAAGTGAACTTCCAGTGGTGTTGTTCATCAGCACCATCGAAAAATGGTATTCCAACATCACCCATTTCCTCACATATGGGGAATGTCCTAATCATTTGACCTCAAAATAAAAAATAATCATCAAGCTAAAATCAACAAACTTCATCTTATGGGACAATGGCCTATACAAGCATGTAATGGATGGGACTTTTCTATGATGTGTTGATAAGGAACAACAAAAAATACTATTGAAGTCATACCATGACTTGGCATGTGGAGGACACTTCTCAGCACTAGTAACCACTCACAAAATCTTCAGAGCTAAGTACTATTAGCCCACACTCTTTCAATATACGCACTCTTGGGTGTGTAAGTGTGAGTTGTGCCAACAGTTCATGGGAAAGCCAAACTTGGTGGCCTTACCCCTAAAACTAGTTGTTATTGAGGAACCTTTCCAGCAATGGGAAATTGACTTCATCGGTGTAGTTAGTCCATCATCAAGTGTAGGACACATCTATGTCCTAACTGCAACTAATTATTTCACCAAGTGGGTGGAAGCAATTCCTACTAAGCATTCTACTTCTAAAGTGGTGTGTAGTTTCTTAAAAGAAAACATCATTTCCAGGTTTGGTGTGTAGAACAAATTTTTGGTTGACAACGCTTCTTCCTTCTCATCAAATGATATCATTGAGTTATGTTTTGAACACGACATAAATTTTTCATACTCTTATGACTATTACCCACAAGGTAATGGCCAAGCCAAATCAAGCATCAAATATCTAGTGATGATCATCTGCAAGCTGGTGGATGAGAATCAATGTTTGTGGCACAAAGCTTTGTATGACACTTTGTGGGAAGATAGAACTCCAAAGCGGGCAATTGGTATGTCTCCCTTTCAACTCTTGTATGAGTTGAATGTCAAGATTCTCATAACCTTGGAACTTCTAGCCCTCAAATTGGCTAAGGGAATTGAGGATGAGACTTTTGATAACTCTATTGATAAGCGTATTATGTATCTCTCTAAATTGGAAGAAAATCAAGTTCAAGTAGCTGACCACATTGTAGAACACCAGGACCAAGTCAAGAAGCTTTTCGACAAGAAGGCCAAGTCTCGAGTTTTTCAAATCAGTGATCTTGTTCTCCTATGGGACAAATGAAGAGAACCAAAAGGTATGCATGGAAAATTTCCTTCACTATGGACAGGAACTTTCCAAGTTCATCAGTTGCATAGTGAGAACAGTTTCCTATTAGCATATGGAGATGGAACACCATTTACTCTTCCTCACAACGGGCAACACCTCAAACACTTTACACAGTAATGTGATGGGCATTTCAAATGTAAATATTTTTATTTTTAGTCCTTTGTGTCTTTTTGTTTTAAGTTGCATCGTCGTCATCGCCTGACTCCAAGCCCAATGGATGGATAAAGGCACTTGAATTCTGGAGTTCTTCTCCCTTCATTCATTTCAAAGAATGGTTAAAGGAAGATCCCTAGTAGGAGCCAGTTGTTATCATGAAATCTAGCAATGCTTGTTCCATGGATAACCCCCTACAAAACTTGTCAGTTTCATAGGTTCATGATGTTCAAGCATGAAAAATGAGGCAATTTTCAATCCACCTCGAAGTGTGTTCCAAAGTCTCAAATAGTCTATTTGAGTGTCCCTCTGCGTTTGTCTCGTGACGACCTTAGAAATGAGCATCTCCGTGAACTCTCATTGTTTATACTTAGTGAAATATTTGTGAAAAGTGTAAAAGATCTAGAAAAAAGTGCTCTAACATTTTGAACAAATTTGTCTAAGTATGAAAAGTGCAAAGGCGGGGTTTTTCAGCACCTATGCACTTAAGTGAAAATCCAGCTTGGTGCAAGGGCACTAATTTTTAGCGCCTTTACACCAAGTCTCCATACTTATCCATTTTAAGGCATGGGCGATGATTTTTAACTCGAGTGCACTTTTCCCAATTTCATGCCTTTTAACCCACCTTAACTAATGCATGACTTATGTTGCATTTAATGCAATCTTAAATCACTTTTAAGTGATTTCAAGTTGGTTCACCCTCATTTCTTTCATTGGTCTCTCATTCCTCTTTGTTTTTTCTTCCCTCTAACAAAAAACCTACGTTTGAAGTTTTGGTTGGTTGATTTGAGTTGGGATTTTCACATCTCTTCCTAGGTATGCCATTTTTTATCTCCTTTCATTGCCTTTCTCTTTCTTTGATTCATTTTCTTAGTTCTAAAATTGTCATTCTAGATTGTTAATACGATTAGTTTAAATCTAGGTTTAGTTTCTTTGTATTTTCAAACCTTTTACTTCCTCCTTTTATCGAATTCAAGCCTTTCTTTTTCACCAGTCCCTTTATTATTTTGAGCTGGTGTCTCTAAAAATTGTTGAAGCACGTTTTGCATTGTTTACCTCATGCCCTTTTTTTCACATGTTCTCTTTCTCATTCATTCCCTTTTATTCCTCTTCCATTTCAATTTTTTCTTCAATGATGAAGCAACCCAAATTTGAAGTGATAGGCGTTTCAAGATTTTATGCCATCTTTCTCTAAGACTCACATAAAATGCTCAAGTAGGGTTTTTACACGCCATTGCACTTTACTTGCATTTTCACTAACTCAAGTTTTTCCCTGAACGAAGTAACCTCTTTTCAAAATACCAAAGTGCTGAAAAAATCCACCACTGCACTTAGCATCGCCATCTCCACAAGAAAAAGTGTCAGGGCACTGATTTTCAGTGCCTTGACACCTTTTTGCAAACTATCATTCTAAGTGCAAGGGCGCTGGTTTTTAGCGCCCTTACACTTGAAGTTATTTCCCTAAGTGCAAGGGCGTTGATTTTCAATGCCCTTATACTTTTAGAAGTTTTTCCTTGAAACGCATCAAACTTGTTCTATCTTCGCTCTGAACCTCGTTCCTTCACTTCTACATCATTTTTTGTGCCTCGTCACTTGTTTCATGCTTGCTCAACATCGTTGCTCACTTCACACATCCCAATGCTATTTTTATGTCTAATGCCTATTGATTCACCATCCTTGCAGTTTCTCTCCAAATTTCATCAAGTGATCTTGAAGGTGACATCTTTTGATCTAGTGAACTATCCCAAATCTACAATGAAGCCATCATACAACAAGTTGAGGATGTTAGTTTTTCCAAAGCCTCAATGCATGTCACTTGTGATACATGACTGGCCATTGATAATCTCAAGACACATCTTTTCAGGTACAAGAAAATCCATTCATCCGCCAAAAGGTTGATCACAAGAGTTCACACCCTTGTAGATTACATAGTCAACCAAGAAGAAGTATGAAGACTTTTGTGCCCAAAGCAAGGAAACATGAAGACTCTTGATCTCCAGTGTTGAAATTTTTTATGCTTCCCTTTATGCATCTTGTAAATAGTTTGTGACATCTTAAATGTCTTTTCTACAAATGTAATTACACTAATATCTGAGATGTAGTTTCATGAAGATGAATTACATTTTGACTTAGTCAAAGTTAGGTGAGATTTTTCTAAATTAGCTCACCTAACTTCCCTAATTTTACTCAACTGATTTCCTAGTTTTACTTTTCCCTCTCCTTTATAAATATGAGGGATTTCTATTATAATCTTTTCCTTTAGTATTTTGCAACGAAGTGCTACCCTTTTTGAAGTAGATTTGTGAAACTTTGTGTTCATGATTGTGAATGAAAAATCTGATCAATAAAGAAGAGAATTGCATACCAGACTTTGTGTTGGAATCAATAATCTTGTGGATTGATCTTGTTGGTAGTGGTTAGTAGATGAGATCTAAAGGGCTTCAAGTAATTTATGTAAACTTTGTGTTACATTCCTTATTTGAATTTACATTTATGTTTGGATACTTTTTTTGAAAGATCTACAAGACTTTGTGCTTGTAATCATTCATGTTGTTCAAGGAATTTTTGTATCTAAGAAGACTTTGTGCTTGGGATCGTTCATGTTGTTCGAGGAATTGTTGTATCTAAGAAGACTTTGTGCTTCTAATGCAACAAATAGTACATCTCTCACAGATCCATTGGTGAAAAAGCTACATAACGACTTTGTGCCTTAGTGAGCTTTCCTCTTTCTTTTATTTGTTTAATATTAATCATACATGGTACCTATACACTTTTCTTTGACAAGATAGAGGTATTGGCATTACTACTCATTTTAAGTTTAAAGTTATCTTGAATTAGAACTTCCAACTGTGAAGCATTGTAAAACATCTTCTCTTAAAAAAGAGAGGCATGAATGTGACACCCCCCTCATTTCGTAAGTGTAGTGTACATTGTGTAAATACTTAATTAGTTTTACTGTAGCTTCTATTAGCAGTGTTATCTCTTAAACTTTGCACCCTGACTAAGTTATGAACTTAGTAAGCTAGAGAAACATGGGAACTTTTCCAGAGGTTGTGGGTCACCTAAAAATTGAAAAGAACCTTTGGAGGAGGCCAGATTCCTATGTTGATAATATCACCTAAACTACTGACTTTGAAGGAAAAGGGAGGAGAAAAAAATTTAAAGTGAAAACTGGTAAAAATACTATTTCTACAGTGATACACCAAACTGTAAGGATATGAAAATTCAGAGAATAGATACTTATTTTCAATGACTGAAAAGTAGAACTTACACAACTTATTTTTTTAAACCCATGCATAAATAATTTGAAGAAAGGCTTGAATGCATTTAACTTTCAAAAGGAAAGGACACTTTCACGATTTAAAAGCTATGTGCAAATTAAAACACAATTTTCAACCTACATAGACTTTTACAGAAAAGGCACTATAATTGTGAGACAAAACTGCAAGGAAGTGAAAATTCCTCACATGTAACTTGATCAACCACGTAATAACACACTGCACTTCAAGAATAAGAAGGTAGAAGACTTCAAGTATTGATGTCCAAGATCTTTTTTGAATTCATCTCCAAAATGAGTTACAAAAATATGCAAGAGTCACTGTCTTCAAAACTTGCATAAATCAAAACTAACTCACAAAATGAGTAGTCAAAAGACTAAGTACTAAAACTCCACAAAACAAGGAGCTCACAACCTCCTTAGGTCGGATGCAACAAAAAACCCATAAATCTAGCCACTAGATACACTCCAAATGAGCTCAAAAAGGTTGAAATAGTCAAGCTAGACTATGTCAAACATGATGACAACTCAAAAATTCCTCCAAAAGCAATAAAATCCCTCTTGAATTCTTGGCATGTGTTGAAAATCAATCCTCATCCTCCCTAGATTCTCTCCACATGTTCTCAAACTGAAAACAACTTCCCTCTATATTCTTGCAAGATCATAATTTAAATCATATCTTTTCCTCTCATGCGTTGGAAAAACCCCATTATTTATCTTTTGCATTCAACATAATATTTACACTAAGTGATTTATTACTTAGGTAAATATTATATATTTTGAAAAAAAGCAAAAAAGATCACAAAATTCATTCATAACCAATCATAAAGAGGGATAATACAATACAAATGTTATAAAGTCTTATAAACTTTACATGTGGCAAATGTAAGTCAATTACAAGGCATAAGACCTAAGTCTTAGCCCACGGGAAAATGTTAATGCTTGCAAGAAATAAAATAAAAGGCAAAAACCTTAGTCATTGTTGGCATCATAGGGCAAGGAACCCTAATTAATAAAACCAATGCAAGGTGAAGAAAACATATTCTTATTTATCCAGGAAGCTTCATGGAGAAGCTTTGAGCCGCTGCCATAACAAAACCCTAGCCCTATGAATGGATTTTCTATTGGAGATCCCTGTGCTATGCCATTATTGAAGCCTTTTTTGGAGTTTTTTGAAGCAGAAA
Organism: Sequoia sempervirens; assembly: GCA_007258455.2. Taxonomy (NCBI): domain Eukaryota; kingdom Viridiplantae; phylum Streptophyta; class Pinopsida; order Cupressales; family Cupressaceae; genus Sequoia; species Sequoia sempervirens. The sequence continues at coordinate 309,267,193 of VDFB02000008.1, forward strand.
ATAGAAGGTAAAACTAGTTTAATTATAAATTTGGAAAATAAATCTATCATTTTGAAAGCTCCTTCAAAGTTTCCAAGCCTTTGAGGCTGCGACTTCAGCAGATTCTAATACTTTTTTCTATTTTTCTTTCATTCTGGTTTTCACCTTGGCCGCCACGAATACATGTTGTTCAATCTTCTTTTGGAGAAAATATATGTTTCCAGTGCCATTTATGAAGACACTATGAGAAAGTAAGTTTTGTATTGTTGCAGATCTGGAAAATGTTTTCATCTTTGAAGCTTGTAGTTGAGTCTCTTGAGAATTTTTATGATATTCTTCATTTCTACTTCTGAGTTTTTCTTTTTGGCTTCCCATGGTCGAGCTTTCTCTGCATTATTGTGTGTATTCTCCTTCAAAAACCCTATGCGAACTTCCAGAGGGAGGCTACGGTTTTTGATGTGTTATTTTATTTGTATTTCTCCCATCTATGTATTCCAAGGGTCACAACCATGTGCTTCTATTCCTCTAGTATCAAAGGCCCTCATGGTTGTTATGAAAAAGCAGGAACAATGAAGTATTCCTCAGGTGTTCTTCTTTACTTTGGGATGTGGCTTTATGGTTTCTATCTCAAAAGATACTTTGTCCATTATTTGAGCCCAAATAATGTTATGTCACTCTGGAGCTTTGAGACTCTTCATGGCCGCAGCTACATGTAGCTTTTTCTTGCTTTTTTTTTAATTTATTTATCTTATGAGTAAATCTTCCTAGTCTGGCCACCAACAAAGAAATTTTTCAAATTTCTTGAAGATGAAAAACAGACTCATAAAGGATTTTTTTTTTCTTTATTCGTATTTATGGTATTCTTTATAAGATTTCTTCATGAAAACTTCTAAAAACTCTTGTTCTTCTTCTGGGTAAATCTTTTGTTGACTATTCATGCTTAATGGTTTCCCTTTAGAATCATTTATGTTCACTAGACTTCTAGTACGAAACCCTATTCAAGGATTTACTCCATTTTTTGGGTTCTCATTTTCTGAGTTCTCATACCCACAACTTTTACTTTTACTATGATATTTCATATATCCATATATGCTACAAGCATTGTTTTGTGACTTTAGATTTCACCTAATCCATTAGTCTTGAATCCACAAAATACATGGTGCAGAAAGCTTCTTTGTTTTGTAGAGAAAATGATTGTATCTTGCTATGATATGAATGCTTCCATTATCAAGGTCTTGGTACCTCTATTTATTGATTGCATGACTGCATTAACTAAAGCATTGACATAACTCTATTTTCTTCTCTTCGCAGTTGTTAACTGTCCTTCTAAATTGCCACTATCCTGGTAATCATGATTGTATTTAACAATGACCTCTTGAGGATTTAGAACTGTTTTCATGATCTATTGTTAGGCCCTCATCATATATTCACTCACTGATCCAAGCATGTGTTCTTAAATAGAAAATGTTGCCCTTTTGGATTGTTATTATCTGTAGCAATGATTGAATCATTTAATCATGCAATTTCAGACTTCCATATGAATTTTATGCAATATAAAATAACTTTATAATGCATAGTACAATATCCTTAAAATATTTATGTTGCTTCATGTGACTCTACTTGATAGACACCATTGCTCAGTTTTAATAGCATTGTGGTTCCATTGAGCATTTATTTTGTCATTTACACCAATAGATTCATTAATTTCACTGTCCTGAATAATGAGTTGATAAGCACACTTAAAATTTGATCATAATAATGAGTTGGGCTCAACCCTCATGGGAGCCACATTTATCCCCACTCATATTTAATCTGATAGATGATTGCACTTGTAGCTGCACATAAAACAAACAAGTTAGAAATAAAATGCCTATCTTAAGTGTGTTTAATGTTTTTTCTATTTTTGGATTTTATGGACACTTAAGACAGGCATTACATTTGATGCACATAGGAATTAGCATGTGTATGTATGGGATGGATGTGCATGTTCAAAATGTAATCTTTCATTGCTTAGAACCTAGTGTTCTAACCCATTTCTTTACCCAATGCAGGCAATCGGATACCAAGTACCTAGGGGCAAAGGAGCTATATGGAACAAGGCAAGGCAATCAGGAGCAGACTCATTTGCAGTACCATTCATAAAGGAAATGACTAGTTACCTTCTTTACATGTTCATTTTATTTTCAGCATTTACTCATTCATGTATACTTTAATTCTTGTTTGTATCAAATGGATAAGTCAGTCTCACAGCTTGTTGTGTGAGACACATGTATCTAGTTGCATTCAATAAAGATTACACTCTCAAAAATATTGTAAAATATTTTATGTTTCATTCACTTGTATGAATGTAATAATTTTGTGTTCCGATAATCTTGTAAAGTTGTTTCATTTTATATAACTAAATGTAACATAGAAGGTTTAATAAAATGTACCATTCATTTTGAAACATAGATGACTCTTCCTGATTGAGCTTGTAGGTAAAATTCTGGTAACAAGTAGTAAGAAGGGTGCCTCCCCTTTCTGAGAGGAGAGATTATATCTCACATAGTTGTGGTTGAAGTCTAGGTTGTGTAATCTATTGAAAAGATGATTACATAATTTTCACCCAACAACCCTTTTGTAGAGCTCGGAGTGGTGAATCCAAATATGTAATTTTTTAAATATTTTGATTAGTTTTAATATATTTTATTTTTAGTTTTAATATATTTAATTTTTAAAATAACGTAAGTAGGTTGTTAAATTTAAAAAAGAGGTTGATTAGAAATTTTAAAAAAAAGTAAAATATTAATTTTTTTTTAAAAATATATGGGGCACAAAAGGAGAGTCTTCTTCAAAAGGGTATAATTTTTTTTTTGAAAATGATTAAAAAAATAGACAATAGTTGATGGCCCATGAAAACCGTCGAATTTTGACAAGTTTGACTTTAAATTATTATTACGAGAAAAATATACATCAAAATTTATTTTTCCTTTTTCTATGCACAATATATTGAAGTTAGCTATTTGGAGAAAAAAATAAGGGAGAAATGAAGTTTTTTTCAATTTATTTCTTGACATCCTATGAAGTCACTTTTTTCTGAAATTTTCAACATTTGAAAATTTGTTCTTAAATTGATGAATTTAAAAAAAAAAAGCTGAAAAATTATAGGAATAAACTTCATCAAAAGTTCTACATTTCATTAGTTTACAACATTTTTAAATTCAAAACATAAATACCACTTTTATGTGGTCGAAGTTCAAAATTTGTTTTGCTATTGGTTGATTCCTTAATAAAGTGTAACATAGGTTTGTGCTTTTACCCAAGATGGCCAATCACATGTAGGATCAAATCAATGTCCACATTAGACACAACATAAATTATATATCACAAAACCATCGTTGAGGAAATTCACCAATATCACATCACAAATCCACATTGGGCCAACTCACCAATGTCACATTACATAAACCTCATTGGGAAAACTCACTAATGGCATACATAAGAATCCTCATTGGGAAAACTCACCAATGTCACATAATCAACAACATGAACATAGAGGATAATACATTATCTTTTAGGTGCTACTCAAACTACACTAGGGTTAGATATTAGAGAGCAAGAGAGGAAGTGTCATCGTGGACACTCACATAGGCTCAACACGGAACCAAGTATCCTCTCGTATAAATGAGAATACTTGATCTTACAAGTCTTATGCTCCTTGAGAATCTTTTCTTCCTTGGTCATCATTAACTTATATGAGCATTCAAGGCATGAAAGGGATATCCATTATCTTGGTTAATTAATTACCCATGTTTCATTAGTTTTCACTTGTTAACTAAACTCCCCACTGTGATTTCCTACACACCACTTTGGGTTGAGTTCACGTTGGGAGCCACTCCCATAACCCTCTCTAATAAATAGACTCTGAGTTCATCACATCCTCTAATGAATATGGCATGGAAAACAATGTAACAATTACATGGCATAAATTTATTTTCTCAAAAACTTGAAAACATAATATTAAAATGATCCTTACAAAAATCTATTAAGGAGACTCAGTTCACCCCAAAATAAAGCATTGATAATTAACTTTTAAATTTAAAATTTCAATAATATTATGAATGCCAAAAACTAGAATTTGCATGCAAGCTCCATTAATTGAGCTTCAAACTTTTTATTTTTCACAAATTCAGAATTTCAAAAAATGAAGTGTCCTTTGGATCAACACATAGAGAACAACTGTTTTATGAAATAAAATTTGATTTTTGAGAATTTTTTAAAATTTGGTTATTATGAGGTTACATTCTAGAATTTTTCAATATTTTGAATGCCTTTTGAATTTGAAACTATATTAGCTATGGTAATGCTCCACCAATCACATAGCAAATAATCAAAATACAAAACAAATAAAAAATGGAGGGAAAATGAATAACTGACCTCAAATTTTACAAAAGAATCACCTTGAACTCTACACACTCCATAAGGGAGAGAGATTTGCATCCCACACACATTTGCATTCCCATTCCTATATCATTTTCTTTGAATACCATCTAATTTTGTTCACAAACACATTCCTAATTCCATTCCAAAATTTGACAATAAGAGGGTTTTAAGCCCAATTTTCCCCAAACCAAAAATAATAATCAAATGATAAGTCCTTTTCCCCTTTGAAACCATTTATTTTCCCTTTATTTTCTAATTTAATTTATTTTAAATTCCAAAAATTCTATTTAACAAATAAAACAATTTACCTTCATTTATTTGTATTCATTTAACATCAAATTGAATCTAAACATGCATTCCCACCCTAGGGATTTTCCAAAATTAATTAACTTAACCATATTTTCCCATTTTTTATGGAAATAAATCTTAGACATAAAAATATTCTTTTAACTCACCAAAAAACTCTTTACGATAAAAAGGGAAACCGTTTAGATATTTTACCTTAATCTGATTTCATGATTAATCAAGCAAATATGCAACTCATAGGATACTTCTATGAAAAATGTAAAATTAAAAAATCATTTAAATCATCCATATATTGGTATTTCACAACACATAGTGATTCCAAAATAACTCCTAACTCGGATCTGGTTTCACATAGGGTCAAACATGACACATACCTATGAGCTCAACATTCTTTTCGTCCATCGTTATCTAATGTTCTGAATTTTTATGCTAGGATGGTGCATCACAAATTAACAGTTTGAAAGTCAATAATCAGAAATGAGCGCTACCTCAAGGCTAAGAAGGACAGGGAAGCCATTGTTAGAGCAATAGAGGGAACCAACTACAACAATGTCATCTGGTTGAGTGAAATTGAAACTTTTAGTCACACACTTTCTTGAATCAGTGATGTGAAGAGGAAGATGAAGATGTAGGCTATGTACAACTACCTACTGACCATCTCACTAGAAAATTCTGAGTCATTACCACTTTCCATGGATATGCCTTCAGAAGAAAGTGTTAGTCCAACATTCATTTTTAGGGACCCTAGAGTTCTTCCATTGGCCGAAGTAATAGTAATTTCTTCAAGTAGTGAGTACAAGGGATATGTACCACAGACACAACCACACAAGAAATGGTCTCATGAATAAATGTCTAGAAAAAGGGTAGACTACATTGTTGATGAACACCATATTGACATTACTTCTCGTAACTATGTATCAGATGATAAATCCGAAGGCTATTATCCTTTTTGGGATAGGTATGAACAAATGAGAGATGAACAAAAAGACAGGGAACAATAACTATCTCAATTTATAGGTTATAATCCTTTAAGTTATGTGTTAGAGAGTGAATCTGAAGGATACTCTCCACTCGACTATCTGAATAGACACTTTATGTAATCAAAGAGATATTGAAATCCCCATGAAATGAATAAAATTATGTGTTTATCAAAAAGAGTGTGTGCTTAATCTTATGTGGAATTCTTTATGTGCATATGAATGCCATTTTTAATATTTTCCATAAGATAGTTGATAACCTAATTTAGTCTAACATGGATAAAAATTCAGGTAAAAACCGATCTTATAAGGATGGTGAGGAAACGAACTAATCTCAGTGGAAGCCAAGAGGTTGGACAAGGGACTACTGGAGTTGAGGCTAGACTTGACCAAATATTGGCAAGGTTGGCTAATCTTGAGCAAGAAAGAGTTAAGGATAGGGTAGAAAAGGAAGTACCCATTAATGAGCATGAGAAAAATATTCTCATGGGCGTGATGAAACCCATGATCAAGAAAAGGAAAAATCACCTATGCCTTTTGTGGAAAGGAATAAGAAGCTTGTGACTTTCGAACTTTCCAGGGACATGAAGAAGATTATTCCACCCAAGTTTGATTGTAGTGATGGGGGTGATGAGGCTGAAGTGTGGCTTGTCCAAATGGAATTTTACTTTGAGATATGAAACTATGATGAGGTTACTAAAGCCGCATGGGATGCATATCAATTAGCAAGAGAAGCCTCTAACTAGTGGATAAACAAGAAGTTGGAACTCAATATCAACCCATGGAAGCTAACATGGGGAGAATTTGTGGAGATTTTGCACAAAATATGGTTGCCACAAGTTTACTATGATGAAAAAACTCTCAGATTTCTAGGGTTTGAGACAAGGCAACATGGCAGTCAATGAATATTGAGAGAAGTTTACCTGACTTCTACGCTATGTTCCCATATATCACAAGGATGAGCGCTTCCGCATTAGAAAATTTATAATGGGACTTAATAGTCAGATTAAAGGTGAAGTGGATATGCATGGTCCAACAACAATGGATCTTATATATGAAAAGAAATTCAGCAGAAGCAAAATCTTAGGGCTAATTCCACTCGTCAAGAAAGAAAAGAGCAAAGGAAGGATGTAGAAGTTCTTGACAAAATAGTTTAAAAGAATGTGGAACCTGCACAAAATTTTCCAAGTTAAAAGGGAAAGAGGTTTCACAATGATGCAAAAGATTCTAAAAGAGAGCATAAAAGGAATGACTCTAACATGGGTAATACCAATAAGGCTAGTGAAAATGTCAACAAATTTGGAGAAACCATAGGGAAAAGAGGGTCGCCTACAAGATGTTTTATATTTAGAGGGGATCATTATGCTAATGAGTGTCCCAATAAAACTTTTGGATCACAACCATATGGTATCTTTGATACCACATGTATCATACCAACCGTTGTTGAATTAAAATTTTCTAATTTTTCAACTTATTAGTAAATAAACTATGTAGCAAGCCATTGCATTAATTTCTTTTCTTTTCTTTATTGAGAATATACGAACATAGATGCATTGCATAATACAATAAGGATTCCTTTTCATTTCAACAATTCATAAGATACATCAATACAAGAATGCATACATTTGCATACATAGCTCAAAGAGATTTAGAAAAAATGTATGCATTCTTGTATTGATGTATCTTACAACTATTTTTTCTAAAGCTCTTTGAGCTATGTATGTAAATGTATGCATTCTTGTATTGATGTATCTTATGAATTATTGAAATGAAAAGGAATCCTTATTGTATTATGCAATGCATCTATGCTTGTATATTCTCAATAAAGAAAATAATTTTTTTTAATGCAATAGCTTGTTACATAGTTTATTTACTCGTAAGGTGAAAAAATAGAAATTTTTACTTCAACAAGGGTTGGTATGTTACATGTTGTATTAGAGCTACCATATGTTAATGATCCAGAAGTTTTATTGGGACACTCATTAGAATAATGATCCCCTCTACATATAAAACATCCTTTAGCTAGCCCTCTTTTCCCTATGGTTTCTCCAGAGTTGTTGACATTTTCACTAGCCTTTTTGGTATTACCCATGTTAGAGTCATTCCTTTTACGCTCTCTTTTAGACTCTTTTCCATCATTGTGAATCCTCTTTCCCATTTAACTTGGAACATTTTGCATAGGCTCCACCTTCTTTCAAACTATTTTTTCAAGAACTTTTGCATCCTTCTTTTGCTCTTTTCTTTCTTGACGAGTGGAATTAGCCCTAAGATTTTGCTCTTGTTGAATTGCTTTTCATAGACAAGATCCATTGTTGCTAGGCCATGCATATCCACTTAAACTCTAGTCTAACTGTTAAGTCCCATTATAAATTTTCTAATGCAGAAGCACTCATCCTTGTGATATATGGGAACATAGTGTAGAAGTCGGGTAAACTTCTCCCAATATTCGTTGACCATCATTTTACCTTCTCTCAATCCCTAGAATTCTGAGAGTTTTTTTATCATAGTAAACTTGTGGCAATCATCTTTTGTGCAAAATCTCCAAAAATTCTCCCCATGTTAGCTTCCACGAGTTGATATTGAGTTCCAACTTCTTGTTATCTAGTAGTTAGAGGCTTCTCTTGCTAATTGATATACACCCCATGCGGCTTTAACCTCATCATAGTTTCATATCTCAAAATACTTTTCCATTTGGACAAGCCACACTTCAACCTCATCACCCCCAGCACTACCATCAAACTTTGGTCGAATAATCTTCTTAGCTTCCACAAGGATTAGTTCATGTCCTCACCATCCTTACAAAATTGGTTTTTACCTGAATGTTTATCCATGTTTGACTAAATTATATTATCAACTATCTTATGGAAAATATTAAAAATTGCATTCATACGCACATAAAGAATTCCACATAATATTAAGCACACGCTATTTTTGATAAACACATAATTTTATTCATTTCATGGGGATTTCAATATCCCTTTGATTACATAGAGTGTCTATTCAGATAGTTGAGTGGAGAGTATCCTTCGGATTCACTCTTTGACACATAACTTAAAGGAGTATAACCTACAAATTGAGATAGTTGTTGTTTCCTATCTTTCTTTTCATCTCTCATTTGTTTGTACATCCCAAAAAGGATAATAGCCTTTGGATTTATCATCTGATACATAGTTACGAGAAGCAATGTTAATATGGTGTTCATCAACAATGTAGTTTACCCTTTTCACAAACATTTTTTCATGAGACAATTTCTTATCTAGCGGTGTTCGTGGTACATATCCCTTGGACTCGTCACCTGAAGAAATTACTATTACTTCGGCCAATGGAAGAACTCTAGGGTCCCTAAAAATGAATGTTGAACTAACACTTTCTTCTGAAGGCATATCCTTGGAAAGTGGTAATGACTCAAACTTTTCTGGTGTGATGGTTGGTAGGTAGTTGTACATAGCCTCCATCTTCATCTTACTCTTTGCATCATTGATTCGAGAAAGTGCGTGACTAAAATTTTTGGTGTCATTCAGAAGACGACATTTTTGTAGTTAGTTCCCTCAATTGTTCTAACGATGGCTTCTCTTTCCTTCTTTGCCTTGAGGTAGCACTTATTTTTTATTACTGACTTTCAAGTCATTAATCTAAGATGCACCATCCTGGCACAAGAATTCACAACATTAGATGATGTTGGACGGAAATAATTTTGAGCTCATAGGTTCTAGAGCTAAACTTGGTAGCTCTGATACCACATAAAATAGTTGTAAGACAATCCAGGATCCTTCCTTTCAAATCTTGGTTCTTCTATCACCTACTGTGGAGGAGAAGCATCACTCAGGAGCTTTTTCTCCAACCACAGACTCTTAATGCAGTCCCCCGCACATCTATCATTCTAAAGATGACCCTTCCCTTCAACAAAGAATTTGGTAGAGTAAACAACAATGACAACCAACTGAGCATAGTGTTGTTTCCTACATAACTAGAAATTTGTAATCCCACAATCTCAAACTAGCATGTAATACTAGATCATAGTGAACTAAAAATGTAGTCTTTGTAGTCACACAATCTAGAGTGGAGTCTCAAACATTCACACTACTCTGGCCAAAGTGTTCTCATCTAGTACTTTGAATGAAGGTCATCTATCACATACACTACTCAGGGCTGATTTGACTTAAGGCTATCTTAAACTACACATAGTTATTTCCTTTAGTGGATAATCTATCACCCTAGAGAAAACCTATCACCATCTTAATCCACTTGGAATAAACCTACTTAACAAGTACATAAGCTCCCTCCCATACTGGATAAACAACCCTAGGAGTATTCACAAGCTTTCTTAGTTAAATCAATAACTTAGTTAAGTTCATCATATGTTCCATGCAAGTTCAATCATATCTAGTATTCAATACCTATGATAAACACCAATCTCCTATTACAGAGTATTCAACAGAAAAGCTTCAAATCTCTTTTCAAAGATAATATAATTTCTCTAAATGCACACACTGGAAAAGAAAACTCAAGCATACATGAAAGACATATCATTCATAAGCAAAATAACAAAGAAAAGGAGATCATCATGTATGTTATCGCTTATCCAAATAATTGACAGTAATGCAGCCTTTTCTGAAAAACAAGTTGATAACAACTCTCTAGAACATCACAATGATCTCTATCTCACTAGTTGATAGTTCTTCGCGCTCAAATGACAAATCTCTCACAACTATATAAAGTTCTTTCTCTATTCTCACAATAAAACAAAGCAAGAAATAATGCAATAAAAATATTAGCAAGAGAAAATGGAAAGATGTGTCTCTTCAAATGAAAATGGCTCTACTATTTATAGAGTAGCTTGGTAACCTTTTAGCCTATAGTTTAGGCATGTTAATGGACAAAAAGCTCTATGCAAAGCAACACATGAAACACAAAAGAAATGTGGTGACTTCTTAAGTTAATACTCAGTATAATCACCTACAAGTCGACTTGCGACATTGACAACAACTACAAGACTTATTCAATCTGGATATGCTCAATTCAAATTGTCTCAAGAAATAGACATCTACAACAATTGGGTTTCAAAGTTGGCGCCAAATCCATCCTCTCTCCTTGTTTGGCATAGTTTCCTTGCCACAAGAAATAGTCAATTACCAATTTGTATAAATAGTAAGAATCCATTGACTTATTTTGAGGATGAGTCGACTAAGACTTTAAATACGTTTGAAAAATTCAAGGTTAATCTTTATCAAAGGCATTGCCAAGTCCATGCTTTAATATTGACACAAGATAACAACATCAAATGCAATACAATGTATTATATCACGTGATAGTTTGAGTGAGAATCGAATTCTTAAAACGGTCATAAACAACTTTCATTCAGCTTCCATAATCATAGTCATTATTGACTATTATCAACCTCCAATGTCATAGTCATTATCGACTATAGGTTCAACCTTTATAAATTGGCTTCTACTAAGTAAATGATTGTCGATATATATAATATATATAATATGTTTAAAAATATATATTATTATTATATATATAATGTATCATATACATATATATATGTCATTTATATATATATATATATATATATATATATATATACATACATATATATAGCATTAATATATATTTATATATATATATACATCATAAACTATCAATGTAATTATTTACACAATATTTAGACAAGTATACATTTAATATAAAGTATAAATGAATACAGTCAAGATAGTATTTGCATATAATCACAATATGTCGAATGTGTGCATATATACATATGTATAAAAGTATATGCCTCTATGTACATGTATATGTAGGTATATCTATATCAATGCATCTGTATGAGTGTGTCCATCTGCCAACGTATGCATGTGTCAATACACATATACATATGGATACATGTATATACCATACACACACATATATATGTTCATATTCGATTCACATATAGCCATTCATAATTACCATCATATTGATAAGTATCTACATGTAGTACATCTATACATGAGCATATACATGTCGTTAGATCCCATTGACATGTATGTGCATATATATACACTTACCCCACGTACACCACACTTATCAATATAATCATAATAGAACAAGAAAGATCTCCAAAGCTCAATCAAATAAACATCTCCCAATAATGCATGAAGTAGTAAACAAGACTCTATCAATGTAGACACATCGACTAAGGATGACTTACCTACTTCCCACAACCTGACTCAACTTAATCACTCTAATGTGGTGTGTGTATGCTCAGATAGTTTACATTACTGGTTAATGAACCAAGATCTTCTCTTGAGTGATACTTCCCCCCGCCTAGAGGAATGGAACATATACCTGCATCCACTAACACATGTACACGACAGTCAATTGTTCACAACATATGCAGTATACATAAAACATCTCCAAAGTTAGAATAATAATTCAATAACCATCCTTTCACATATATGCAATATTTTTCCATGAAATAACATCAACTGAGATAACATCATATGAGATAACATTCACATTGATAACAAGGTACGAGCATAATTTATTCATCTCCAAAATTCACATTACATTCATATTCATCCTATGTAGTAATAGTAAATAGTAACTACATAATTGGGGTGTAATATACTCCTCACCTTATGAATCATCGTCCCCAATGACTTTAGGTATTATTTAAAACATAACAAATAACAACACGTTTGTTCAATTATTCTCAAAATCATTAAGAATATGAGGAATTTTTTGTTGAATTTCCGCATAGTCCTCCCAAGTAGCTGAGTCTTCTGCATACTAGTTGATCCCACTAGACTTTGCACTACAAGACTTCTATGTTATGCAAGCGTAGCTTATGTGTTCCTAGCACCTTGACGGGGTCGAGAGTTACTACTCTGGGGTCCCGTACTTGTAAAGCAGTCCAATAAATCACATGATTATCACCGGGTATACTTTTTAAAGTAGGACACATGGAAGACATTATGCATTTTGGCAAGAGCTGGTGGCAACACGATCTGATAAGCTGCTAAATTAACTTCTTCTAGAATCTCAAAAGGTCCAACATATTGTGGGGCTAACTTAGAAGAATTTCTAAATTTAATGGAACTTTTGTGAGGTTTCACTCTCAACAACACTTTGTCACCTATGGCAAAATTGTGGGGTACTCTCGTAGCATCATCATAGCTTTTATGCCTATCATTAGCTTTAGCTAACCTTTGCTTAAAAATCTTAACTTGCTCATCCATCTCAGCCAACATCTCTAGCCCAAGACTTACTCGATCCTCAAGTTTATACCAACTTATAGGAGTTTGACACATTCGGCCATACAAAGCTTCAGAAGGAACCATCTTTATCACAAAATGATAAGAGTTATTGTAAGAAAATTCAACTAAGAGTAAGTAATCTTCCCACTAGTATTGTTGATCCATGCAATACATCCTAAGTAGGTCTTCCAAAACTTGATTCACCCTTTCAATTTTCTCATCCATTTCCAAATGATAAGCTGAGCTAATGTTCAACTGAGTCACTAGTGCAGAAAAGAAGGTTTGCCAAAACCTAGAAGTGATTCATGCATGTCTATCTGAGATAATCTTCTTAAGAATCACATGCAACCTAAATACGTCTTGCATAAATTTCCTTGCTATGACATGTGCTCCAACAGTTAGATTCCCAAATTATAAATGTGCTACCTTGGTAAGCTTATCTACTACCACAAGGATGGCATTATGCATGTAGACACATAAAAGTGTTCAACCTTACTCATATTGTTATCAAGCAATATTTTATCTATTATCATCTTCATATTATAAAACCAATATATCATTATTCATTAATCATTTATTATATCACATTTATTACTCCTTAGTATTAATTAATACTTTATTACATTATCATATTGCAATATATTTCATTTATAATATCACTCCACTATATTATCATTTCCATCTATTCTCTCATCTTGTGCATTTAATCTTCTTATCATTTTATAGTCCTATCATATTTATGTTCTCATCTCCCACCCATTTCATCCACTCAACCAATGTGGGACAAATTCATTTCTAACTACCTATAACTAATCCCACTTTCATCCTACAACTTGCTTTTTACCCATGAGAACACCTATAAATATGTTTGCCTTTCTCTCATTCATTCCTCTCGCACTCAATTTTAGTCTTTTTACAAATCATTTTGATCATTCTTCTCGTTCTTCTAAACAAAATCTGTCATCATGTGTTTGCTTACAGGTTTCTAAAGCATTCTATTTGTGTATAGCTTGTAGTTTTCATTCGCCTGAAAGTTTCTAACGCCTTCCAATCTGATTTATGTGTTTCTTTGAAAGTTTCTAAAGCTGTTTTAAGAAATTCCTTGTGTGCATATCCTATAATTTGTTTCTTGCAGCTTGCTACAGGTTTCTAAAAGCCTTTTCAACAGATCCATCGACCTGCAAAGCAGTTAGAATTAGTTTTATGTGTTCTTATTAGTTTTTTTTTAAATAGTGTGTGTTAGTTTTAAATTAGCTTTTGTTTATTTTTCAAATTAGTTTTTTTTAAATAGTTTTAAATTAACTTTTGTTTAGTTTTCAAATAGTTTGTAATTAGTTTGTAATTAGTTGGTTTTTAAATTAGCTTTTGTTTATTTTTCAATTTAGGTTTTGTAAATAGTTTTAAATGAACTTTTGTTTAGTTTTCAAATAGTTTTAAATTAGTTTTAAATTAGTTTTAATTTAGTTTTTTATATAGTTTTAATTTAGTTTTTAAATATAGTTTTTAGTTTGTTTTCAGTTTAAAATTTTATTATTAAAATAGTTTGTAATTTAGTTTTTATTTAGTTTAGATTTAGTTTTTTAGATTAATTTAATCTTAATTAGGTTAGTTAGTTTATTTTGGTTTTGTTTTGTTTTGATATCAAAGGATTAACATTTTCATTTTGATTTGTGCAGGTATATTTGTTTGTCAAAGATCACTCATGAAACTACTAATGTTGTGTGATGCAGGACGCTGGTCAAAGAAAATTTGATTTTTGAAACAAACTATTTGCTTTTAGATTACATAACATTTGGTTTTGGTGCTTAAAAAGAATCACTGTTTGCCATGTCTTCTTTTTCTTTTTTTATCCCAAAGGTGTTACCACGTATCCTCTTCCCTTGCCTTCGTGGATCTTGGGTGTAAGAGAAATGGTGACATTCTTTTAGAAGGGCCTACCTTGGTGGGAAAAAGTACTCACCCCAAGGGGATGACCCTAAGTGGTAACAGGCTAAAGCCAAGTCACTCTCAGCCGCTATATAAAATGTGTTGTGACTAAATTCATAGCAATAGGTGTTAATTGCCTAACTGTGTCAACTTCCCCAGTACCTGTGTTTTATAGGAAGGAAGCCTCCCGAGGGAGAGAGCACATATGGACGCCTGAACGAGTGCCCTTGCTAGACACCTTTTGTTGTAGAGGCCCAAATCCTTCTATTTGTCGATACAAGAGGGACCACCTCTGATGTCGTCTCACATTACTCATGGTTCTTAGTAGAGATGAAGAGTTTGTCATGGGAGATTTATGAGAACTCGAAGCTTGGTTGACCCAGAGAAGTGGGTGTCGTGGAGGGGAGCCAGTGTGGCCAAGCTTCTAATCCATCCGCTAAGAATAAGCGCAGCTAGTTAATCCAAGTGAGATCTGACAAATATTGTCCTTTCTAGAGCCTAGGTTGTAAATGCTTGTCATTTTGAGAAATCAAACAAACACCTTGTCTACTATATTTTTTGTGTGTGTTCAAACAAGACATTGCAAAATTAAACCAAACATCACACTTGAAACTAAATTGTTACTAAACATCAACCAACATTTTTGCATCCATATCTTTCCATTTGTACTTTCAAAAAAGAAAAACCAAAACATAACCATCCCTAGTCTTTTGGCATCATCCTTGATTCTAATCTTTAGGTTTCAACTTCCAATCATTGCATATTTAGGACATATCACCTTAGTCATATTCATCTGCATATTTATCCTTGGTCAAGCATAACTCCTAGTTCACATTTAAGTTCTTCTTTTTGAGTCCTAAAATCAAAAGTTGCTCATATTTTATCATTTATCACTTGAGGTTCATCATCCTTGAGTTAGGGAATCCAACAACATCATTGGGTAGGATAGTTTACTTGGATTTAATCATCTCCTATTTCAACAACATCCTCTCTTGATTGTTCATCCTTGTGTCCATCCATTGTAACACAAGTATACCTTGCTTGTAAATCATTCTCAGGCCTAGAATTATCTTTAGTTTATCTTGGAGTTGTCATCGTAGCAAAACATTCATAATCATTTGTCTTCATAATCCATTCTAAGTCTAGTCCTTTTTATTTCACCTTGCATCTCATTTTACACCTTAAGACTCGCATTTCATTTTACACCTTAGGACTTGCATCTTAGTTTATTCCTTAATTCTCATTCATATAGGTCAAAGATCAGAACTATCACTCATGCCACCTAAAACTAGGAAACAAACCAAAATGGAACAAGAAGCTGAAAAACATTTAGAACCCCTTGATGAGCAAGAAGAACAACAAGTTAACATCCCAGATGAGCAAGAAGAACAACATGTTGACATCCCAGATGAGCAGGGAGATGAAATGACACTAGTGATAGCAGCGCTGATGATGAAAAAGTGGAACAAGCACTTAATGATAAATGATCTTTTAAATTCTTCAAGAAAGTGGTTAAAAGTGACCCAAAACGTTGTTTCAAAGCTATTGTTCATGAGGGAATAAAAAAACCTTCTGACATGGATGCATCCCTATTTACAGATGCTAAAGTTGAATCAAACAAACCCAAAAGTTCTAAGACAGAAGGTAAAGGATCATAGACCATTTTATTTACAACCAAGCTACAAAATTTCTAAAAAGACGATGACACAAAAACCTACAAATGATCCTATCTTGGATGAACTTAGAGCTCTGAGACAAGAATTGGATAATCTGAAAAATGCAAAGAAATCATCCTATAAATTTTCTTTTGAGGATATTTGTCCTTATCCTTTTGATCCTAGCATATTGATGCCGCGTTTTCCTAGCAATATGGAATTACCAAAACTTGATAAATACCGAGGAAAAGGAGATCCTAAGGACCATATAAGAGAATTTTGCGCTGCAACATTAGAATTTGCACATGAAGAAACATATCTTATGAGATTTTTTCAGACTTGGTGGAATTACTATGGAATGGTTTTCACGATTACCCCCTACTATTAAGTCATTTCAAGAATTGGCTGACAAATTTGTTGCAGATTATGCTTATAACTGTGAGCGTGAAATCAATGTGACATACTTGTGTAATACCAAGCAAAAACAAGGGGAGTCCTTCAATGTCATTTTTACAATGATGGAGACATTTAACAAAATGAGCACCATATCCCATTCCAGATCAACAATTGATTGATTTATTTTGTCGCAATTTAATCAAAGACATAGCACGAGAGCTTCGTTTTAAAAAGTTTGATGATTTTGAGGAAGTGATAGAGATGGGATTTCGAGTTGAGCAAACTCTTGTTGACGATGGTGTTCTCAAGATAAACAACGACAAAGATTATAAAACAAGCTCAAGTTCAAACAATAGTAATAAGACACCATTTTGGGCTCGAAACAAGAATATTGTTAATGATGGTGTTGTTGATGCTAAAACAGTTAATTCTTCACAAACTATCTACAATCTTAAAGGTTCCTCCTTTGATAAAGGAAAAGAAAAACAAAGAACCTTTCCCAAACGAAACTTTACACCTTTTGGGCAATCAATTGAATCTGCTTTAAAAGAACTTCTTGAAAGTAATGGCATAATGCTACCTAAGCCAAGAGAATATAATCCACAAGAGAAACGGTCCCATGGTGGAATGACAATGATTTTTGTGATTATCACAGACATAAAGGAAATAAAACTAATAGATGTAATAAGCTTCAAGAGGTAATAGAAGATCTTATTGATGACAAAATAATATCAATTAACGGACATACTCCTCCTGTAATTTTGGTCGTGAGATGTTTAAAAATCCCTTCCCTAAGCATGACAAAGATAAAAGAAAGACTCCTAAATCTGCAGATGGGGTAAACTATACCGCTGCTAAATATGAATATATTATAAACAACATCTGTGAAGTTGATAACCATGTAAATACCTTCATCATAAAAGTGAAAAACCTTGATTGCAATGCCACAACCCGCAGAGGAACAATTACCCCAAACCCGCTAACTCTAAACCTGTTGCACCAACTTCACAATATAACCTTATAGAGCATTTAGGGAAAACGCCCCCACAAATCTCCATACTTGAGCTTTTGCACTTATCTCCTAAACATAAAGCTATTCTTGGAAAAGCTCTTGCTACTGCTACATAAAGCTATTCTTGGAAAAGCTCTTGCTACTGCTACCGTGCCTACTGATTTACATGTGGATCAATTTCAAGCTATGGTGGGTCATATCACCACTTCTCCTACTCTCACTTTTACAGAAGATGATGATTTATCCATGCAACAACCTCATAATGCAGCCTTACACGTAGAAGTCTTTGTCCATAATGTTAAGATCGGGCGAGTTTTGATAGATGGAGGAGCAGGTCTTAATATTTGTACTCAAAAGTTGATCATAGAATTAGGATTCTCTAAACATGCAGTTGATCCAAGAAAAAGGATTACTATAAAAGCATATGATAAAGAGGAACGTTCGTCTAAAGGATTTGTCACATTACCAATCAAAGTTGGTCTTGTAGTGAAGGATGTGGTTTGACAAGTCCTTGATCTCCCCTTAATGTATAATATCCTCCTTGGAAGACCATGGATCCATAATATGCAAGCTGTACCTTCTACATATCATTAGTGTATCAAATTCCCACACAATGGTGTTGAGATTACTGTACCAGGAGATCAAAACCCTTTCATGTATTGTAATGAATTAAAACCCAAAATAGAATCAACAATACCAATTAATTGGGAAGCACCCTCCTCTCAAGCATATATTGATCCTAATTCTTTAAACGCATCCACTTCCAAAACTGATGAGACCAAAGTTAACATAAAAGTGAATGAACAAGGGGTAGGAGAATACTCTATGAGTCGTGCACTGTGCATTGGAAAGTTACCTTTATCTCCTCAAGCATATGGCACACCACAAATGACTGAAACTATAACCAATGACACTACTACTATGATCTGTAAACCTAATGTTTTCAAAAAATGGGGTGCTTTATATGATGAAATAGAAGAAGCGGATCTCTTAGGCTGGCTATATAAAGATGATGACAAAGAAAAAGAACAAATTGACAAATCTGAAGTGAATATACCAGTTGAATGGTATGGGAAAGGACTTAAAGATAATGAAACAATATGGATATGATGTTCAAAGTCCGCTAGGTTTGCAGAAGCAAGGCATTCTTAAACCAATACAACCTATTATCCAACATAAAGTTTCTAGCTTAGGGTATGATGCGCAAAATGATAAGACCTCAAGTACTAAGGGTAATTCAAGTAAGTTAGGAGAGTCCCCTAATGCAACACAGATTGATGACGAAGGTACCATCAATGACCTTGACAGTTTCATTGATATCCATGAATGTGAAGAAGTATTTACCCTTGAACCTAGTCATGCCATTTATATCATTGAATCCATTCAAAATCTTGACCCAAATGACCACTTACCCTTGGTTCATCCCCAACTCATTGATTGGGATCAAAAAGGACCTCCATAGCTAGATGAATTTCAAAATGATGAGGTAATCATAAATTTTCTAGGAGCACAAGAAATTATATCTCTTGGAGATCATAAAGTAGGTTTTATGATAGAACTTAATAGTGCAGCTTACTTCGGAGAAGGTGCTAAGCCTTTCAGTCACAAAATTATTGAAAATATAAATAGGTCTTCTAGTGAAAACCGTTTTGTGGCGCTATTAGACTCAGAAAAAGTAAAAATAAAGGACACATCCAAAGGTGAAAACCTCTCTTCGACACTTGAGGATGGAAGGCTTGACACACTTCCATGACCATCTTCTCATGAAAAATCATCCATGTTGGTTGAAAGCACAATTACAACAAATCTTAGCACAAAAGAAAATCCAAAGCTTATACGTTTAGCAAAGTCATTATCACGTGAAGACAACAAGGCATTCATACAGTTTTTCAAAGAAAAATAGGTTAATTTTGTTGGTCTTATGCAAATATGTCGGGGCTTGATCCTAATCTTGTTATGCATCACTTGTCATTGCCACCTGGAACAAAACCTGTTAAACAAAAATTGAGAAAGATGCATCTGCAAATTTCCTTGTTAGTCAAAGCATAATTGCAAAATTTGTTAGATGTGGGATTCATAAGGCATGTCGATTATGCAGATTGGATATCAAATTTAGTTTTGGTTTCAAAACCTGATGGAAGTGTTTGTGTTTGTACTGATTTTTGAGATCTAAATAAGGCTTGCCCTAAAGATGATTTTCCACTTCCCAACATTGATATAATAGTGGATTTAATGACAGGACATGAAATGTTATCCATCATGGATGGTTTTTCAGGTTATAATTAGATAAAAATAGCTCTTGAGGATCAAATCAAGACTGCATTCACTTGCCCTTGGGGAAATTTTTTGTTGGAATGTTATGCCCTTTGGATTAAAAAATGTTGGAGCTACTTATCAGTGCGCCATGACCACAATCTTTCATGACATGATGCATACATATTTAGAAGATTATGTAGATGATTTGTTGGGAAAATCTTATACTAGAGAAGGACACTTGGAAATATTCGACAAAATTTTCACACGGCTAGAGCAATATCAAGTAAGATTGAATCTAAAGAAATGTGTATTTGGGGTAACCTTTGGGAAGCTCCTTGGATACATCGTTTATGCCAAAGGAATTGAAGCTGATCTTGTTAAAGTCAAAGTGATATTAGAAATGCCACCACCAAAGAATATCCGTCAATTACGATCCTTGCAAGGAAAGTTGTATTCTATCTATCATTTTATAGCACAACTTGGAGATAAGTGTCAACCATTTCAACATTTGTTGCATAAAAATGTTCCATTTAGGTGGAATGACAAATGTGAACAAGCTTTTCAACAAATCAAAGAATATTTAATGTCACCTCCAGTTTTAGTAGCTCCTACAGATGATAAGCCTTTACTACTTTATATATCCGCAACTTCCACAACACTAGGGGAACAACATGATTCAGAAGAAAAAGAATGAGCTATCTATTATATCAGTCGCACTCTTGTAGGCTATGAATTGAATTACACTCCTATTGAAAAAGCATGTCTTGTTGTAGATTTTTCTTCGCAGAAGTTGCGCCATTACATGCTTACACATAAGACCAAGCTAATTGCTAAGATCAATCCTCTCAAGTATCTTTTTGTAGAAAACAACTCTCACTAGATGACTGGCTAAATGGGTTATGATATTAAGCAAATTTGACATTGAATATGTTGAAAGAAAAGCAATCAAAGGGCAGGATATAGCATATCAACTGGAAGATGTACCTATAACAGATGATCATCCACTTATCACAAAATTACCCGATGAATCAATATTCAATGTAGAATCTTCACATGTGTGGACTTTATATTTTGATGGTTCTTTCACACGAGGTGGTTCTGGTGTTGGTATCCACACCGCAAGGTGATTGTATTCCAAAAGATTACAAGATATAGTTTCCATGTACCAACAATATTGCATAATATGAAGCTTTGATTTCTGGACTCCGTATGGCTATATAGTGGAAAATACTTGAACTACGTGTTCTTGGTGATTCTCAACTTGTGATCAAACAAGTCAATGATGGTTATAAAACAAAAGATGAAAAACTAGTGCCTTATAAGCGAATGGTAGATGATTTCAAAAGTTATTTTACCACAATCACATTTCAACAAATTCCCAGGGATAACAATAAAGCTACTGATGCAATGGCTACCTTAGCTTCACTTGTCATAATGCTTAGGAATGCTATATATACTGTGATTTTTTGGTTGAGCCTCTCTCGGAACCTGCTTATAATTTTCCCAATCTGAAATGATATGCCTTATCGTTGGTCCTAATTCTCAGTGGTATGGAGATATCTATGCATACTCACGTGAAAATATATTACCATTTGATCTTTCTAATAATTCTCGCAAAACCTTTATTCGTTAAGCCTCACATTATGTTATTTTAGCTAATACCCTATATCGTCAAAGTCTTGATGGTACTTTACTTAGATGTCTTGAGTGTGACGAGGCCAACACTGCCTTACAAGAAATGCACAAAGGTATATGTGGGGAACATTCTAGCAGTCCTACACTAGCTAAGAAAATTTTGAATACTAGTTATTATTGGCCTACCATGGAAAGAGATGCTTATCATTTTGTTAAAAAATGCAAATAGTGTCAAAAACATGTAGCCTTGATACATGCTCCTGCACAGGAATTGCAGTCATTTGCTACATCATGGCCCTTTCATCAATGGGGACTTGATCTCGTGGGAAAGATCCATCCACCCTCATCCAATGGTCATAATTTCATCCTAGTTGCCACATATTATTTCACGAAATGGATTGAAGTTGTTCCTCTCACTAACATCACTAGAAAACAAATTTCCACTTTCATATTGAATTATATCATTTGTCGTTATGGTGTTCCTTTATCCATTGTCATAGGTAATGGTCGTCCATTCAAAAATCAAGATGTTTGTGAACTCTGTGAGAAATTCCATATACAACATCATTTTTCTACACCATACTACCCTCAAGGTAATGGTCAAGCTGAGGCCTCTAACAAAACTATTCTCAAAATTCTTAAAAAGATGGTCAATGAAGCTGGGCATGATTGGAATGTTCAACTAAATCTTGTTTTGTGGGCTTATCACACGAGTGGTTGCACCCCCACAGGTGCTACCCCATACGCTCTTGTTTTTGGATCTGAAGCTATTTTACCCATTAAGGTTGAGTTACCCTCTTTGTGAGTTTCCTTGCACAATTTGATCAATGATGAAGACTACAGAGTTTCTCACTTGCATGAGTTGGAACTATTGGATGAGCGAAGATAGATTGCTTTTGATCACCTTCAAGCATATCAACAACGTATGTGGTGTAGTTACAATCATCAAGTTAGATCACGCACATTTGAAATTGGTGATCTTGTCCTTAAGGAGAATCCTAAAAATCAACAAGATAGAGAGAAGAAAGGTAAGTTTGAACCTAATTGGTTAGGTCCATATGTTATCACTGTTGTGTATGGATCAGGGGCATATCAGTTATCTACTCCCGAAGGTGAATTGCTTAGTGATCCTATCAACAGTATGCATCTTCGAAGGTTTTGTACTTGAGTACTTCAGAGAGTACATTCTTTTATGATCCTGAAAAAAAATTTAAAAAATAAAATAATGAAAAAAGTGAAAAAAAAGAAGTAAAGAGAAATAAATTTGTCCACTGGTGAAAACCTGGCAAGCAAGTGCCTTGGGCAAGTACCATGGTGAAAATTGGGAAACCAACGCCATGTGTAGATACTTTGCTTCTTTCTCTTTCACTACTCTGTTTGATCTTTCCTCCCATCTTCATTCACCCTCCACTTCATAATAGCCTTTCCAGACCCACCATGGCTTGTGAATTGCTCGATATTCCCCTCACTTGTGCGCAACACCGTTTTTGTCTACTAAGTTGGTCCTATCTGTCATCGGGGAATTTCCTTGATCTTTGTTATGAGTTGGGAGACTTCACATCTTGCGGTCAGAAAAACTATCCTATATGTCCGTCAGCTTGCTTGTAATTCATCTCATTCTGTTAAAAAGTCTTGAAAAATCTTTAAAATCATAAAGTCCTGAAAAAATCTTAAAAATCTTAAAGAGTCCTAAAAAAATCTTAAAAATCATAAAAAGTCCTTAAAAAATCTTAAAAAATCATAAAAATTCCTAAAAAATCCAAAAAAAATCAAATAACTTTAAAAGAAAATTGACACTTTCATATTGCTATTACGCAGTTGTGAACTTCAAACAAAATCAAAACCATTGCTAAGATTGACAATCACGTTTACAATCCATTGTACAAATGCACAAGTTATGACAGAAACTCAAGTTTTACAGTAAAGCATGATATATGCTTGATTGTTAATCTTTGATTACTTTATGATTTTATCTTTGGTGACATGTCTTTTAGCTTCTTGAGGATGTTTTGAACTAGAGAGACGAGGATGGGGCATGTTCATTTGTTTGTTTCCTGTGGATTGTTTCTTACTCACATGATGATTCGTCTTAAGACATGGTTGTTTAAAATCATCGAGGACCTAAGAGTCTAGTGTGGATAAGAACATCCCTTGTCTGATAAATGTCTTCTATGCAATAAGTATTCAGGTCATCTAAGGTCCTTATACCTAGATGCTTATACTTTACTGCTAAATAAAAATGCAAATAGTATTTAGGTCATCTAGATGTCTAGACTCTTATACTAATCTGCGACATAATAAGCTCAATGATGATAAAAGCACTTAAAAGGCACAAGAGGCTTCATAACCTTCATTTTCTTCCATCTTGTACTTCTTCCATCTACCATTTCTTGCATTTCATTTTCTTCATCTTTCTTGTCACAGAGAAATTAGTCATTCTCGAAATCTCATGTCCCCTTCATCAATCAATTAATCATTGCATCAACTTGTCTTGTGTAACCACCAATCTCAATCAACTTAATCAGATCATCCACCTGGCTATACTAATCATTTCCATCCATTGTTCAATTGTGCCTATCAACTATACATTTCCATCAAATGTACATTACCACTTTATCACTTGTGCAATGTCAAGTATCTAATCATTTTCTAGAAATCTATCGAGAGATTAATCTTCTTACAATTTGTTCAATCAATCTCTCAAGAGGGCATATCATATTGACACTCATATAGACACGTATCATCATCCTTATTAGGATATCTCTGGGGCATGTATCTGTCAATCAATATTCTTTGATTTTTCTTTGAAACAATACGACAAGCTGCATCGTCTCAAAGAGGGGAAAAATGTAGACACATAAAAGTGTTCAACCTTACTCATGTTGTTATCAAGCAATATTTTATCTATTATCATCTTCATATTATAAAACCAATATATCATTATTCATTAATCATTTATTATATCACATTTATTACTCCTTAGTATTAATTAATACTTTATTGCATTATCATATTGTAATATATTTCATTTATAATATCATTCCACTATATTATCATTTCCATCTATTCTCTCATCTTATGCATTTAATCTTCTTATCATTTTATAGTCCTATCATATTTATGTTCTCATCTCCCACATATTTCATCCACTCAACCAATGTGGGACAAATTCATTTCTAACTACCTATAACTAATCCCACATTCATCCTACAACTTGCTTTTTACCCATGAGGACACCTATAAATATGTTTGCCTTTCTATCATTCATTCCTCTCGCACTTGATTTTAGTCTTTTTACAAATCATTTTGATCATTCTTCTTGTTCTTCCATAGCCTCTTGTGCACATTTATTTTTAAAATTATGAGAGCAAATGCAAGATCTTGGTTGATAGAGAAACAATAGAGTTATATTACTTATGAGTGCATGTGTTTTATTTAGTTGATAACCTTGTTTTCATTGGCATTCATTAAGAAATCACTTTATTGATGTGTTATTGAAATTATTGTGTTTTGCCATATTTAGTTTTCAATTTCAGCATGCACAGTGCTTATTCCTTGACAAAGGAAATCCCTACACAAAGTCCATACTTATGACTTGTGACTTCCTCTCTGGTATGTCATGTGGGTATAACAAGCCTACAGGATGATGATGTTCTACTTTCACCCTTTGACACTCAAGACACCTAGCCATGAAACTAGTGGCATATTCTTTCATACCATTCCATAAGTATAATGGCTTTACATCCGCCATCATTTTTGTCACTTCAAGATGTCCAGAGTATGGCGCTTCATGTACTTCCTTCCATACCAGATTTCTTAATTCTTTTACATCAAGTACATACATTCTACCTGTATATCTAAGTAATCTGTTAGGTTCAAAATGGAAACCTTCATACCTAGAATCTTATGGATTGCTAGTGAGTGCTTGCTTGACTTGCAAGTAGTACTCATCCTCATTGCACTTTTACAACTGCCCTTTAAAGTCAGTTTGTATTGTCACTATAGAAGCAACATGACGTCTTTGACTTAGAGCATTGACAACCCGATTTTCTTTCCCTTTGAGTAACATTAGCACTTCTTACAGCATTCAAATTAGGTTGAGTAAAAAATTACTTTAACCCATTATGGTCATTTTTCATCTCAAAAGGTTTTCGTAACAGGTAATGCCTCCACATTTGTAGAGTGTGAACCACAACTGCTAATTCTAAATCATGAGATGCATAATTCATTACATATGGTTTCAAAATTCTAGATTCATAAGCAATTACTTCTCCATATTGCATTCATACCCCTCCTAACCCTTTGCCACATGCATCTGTGATAACCGTAAAGTTATCCTCATAATCTGGTACTTTTAAGATTGGTGCTATGGTTAATTTCTCTTTGAGTAGGTCAAAATCTTCTTGACACTTCTTAGTCCATTCAAATTTCTTTCCTTTCTTTTGTAATGAAGTAATTGGGAAAGCAATCTTAGAAAATTTTGCAACAAACTTCCTATAATACCTTGCTAGACCCATGAAACTTCTTACTTCCGACACATTCTTAGGTACAGGCCACTCTAGTATTTCCTTAATCTTAGCTGGATCTACGAAAATTCCATCTACTGAGATCACATGACCTAAATAATTTACCCTCTTTTGGAAGAATGTACACTTAGAAAGTTTACCATACAACTTGTGTTCTCTTAAACGTTGTAGGACCATTTCTAAATGCTTGCAATGTTCTTCTTCATTTCTAGAATAAATCAAGATATCATCTAGAAAAACTAATACAAATTTGTTGAGGCAATCCCTAAATACACTATTCATTAGGTTCATGAATGTTGCAAGTGCATTTGTTAAACCGAAAGGTAAAATGGTTAATTCATAGTGTCCATACCTAGTTTTAAATGCGGTTTTAAAGATATCTTCATCCTTAATCCTCAATTGATGATATCCAGATCTCATATCTATTTTAGAGAATACGGCGACTCCCATCATTTGATAAAAAATGTTGTTAATGTGTGGCAACAGATACTTGTTCTTAACTGTAGATTTGTTAAGCATACGATAGTCGATGCACAAATGAAAGATACCATCCTTATTTTTAACAAAGATGAATGGTGCCCCCCAAGGTGTGAAACACTTGGTCTTATCAATCCTTTAGAAAACAATTCATCCAATTGTGCCTTAAGCTCCATAAGTTTGGTGGTTTTCATCCTATAGGGTACCTTAGAAATAGGTTCTGACCCTAGAACTATATCAATAGAGAAATCAAATATTCTTTTTGGAGCTAGCCCTGGTAACTCTTATGGAAACACATCTGAAAATTTTCTTAATATTGGATATTTCTCCATATCCGGCTTTCCAATTTCATCTATTTCCCCATCTTCTAACCCTTGAATATGTTGAAATTCCAAATCATTACTATCCTTTCCAAGTTCTTCAATATTTATGACAAAGAGTTTACACCCTTTCTTCTTAGGTCTTATAAGTTGCATTGTTGTAATTTGTCAAATCCTAACCTCTCTAGGTATCCCTTGGAATTTAACTTGATTTCCAAAATCATCTAGGCACTCTACAATTTAGTATGGA